>SNQJ01S0010159.1:41838-60196 GCA_010110895.2 Picea sitchensis
AGATGGTAAACCTCTAGAAGTCTTAGTCATGGATATTTCAAGCTTAAAAATGAACCCAAAAGAAAAAGTCAAAGATTTTAATCAAAGATTCTTAACACTTAAAAATTGAATCCCTACAGATTATATGCCTGCTGAGAGTCTTGTAATAACTTACTACACTAAAGCTCTACATCAAAGCATAGCTATTTGGGTCAAACGTTCTAAAAAGGCCACATTGTTAGAAGCCTTCGAAGAGGCTACTCAGATTGAAAAAGATATACTTAGCCTTAAGGACTCTTCTAGCAATGAAATTGAGACTGTTTCTTCTTCCAAAAAGAAGATTGAAATCCTCCCCAGACCTACACAAAGCAAATCACAACCTGAAAACTCTGATTTGGAAAATTGAACTAAAGTTGTACAAAAACTGTCTAATCAAGTTATAGATTTAAAAAGGTCAACTGAAGAAGCTTCCTCGAGTAAAGGACCCTACAAACCTCCTTTCCGAAATCCTTTTCCCACCAATCGGCCTAATTCAAACCCCAAAGGCTTGAACCTAGAAAGTTTGCAATGTGCTCTTCAGACAATTCTAGAAGCCCAAGATAACTTGATGCCTCTTGAAATCCCTTAGGAGGAAGTCGAGTAGGAAATAGTTCAAGAAGAAGAGTCTTCTCCAAACATCTTTGGACACTTCTCGGATAGCATCTTTCAAGCTAACTTCGAGACTGTTCACCCCTACAACACTAGGAGTAAGACAACAAACAAACCTCCTACCAAGAACACTACAACTTCACCTCCGAATCCATCTAAAGCAGCAGAAATGAAACAGAGTAATGTTAGCCCTAAATTAGATTATGATGTTGTTGAAGATCTAAAACAATTAAGGGATAACATTTCTATTTATGAGTTGTTGAAGTTTCCATTTTTGTTACAAAAGATGTTGCAAAATATTTCAAAAAATGGCAAGAATGGTAATTCAAACGGTAACAAGGTTATGCAAAACAAAGTGTCGTAGAAGACTTCCACTAAAAACAATCCTGATCCTCAAGATAAAGGAAGCCTTCCTGTAACTCCTATAAATAATGTAAATAATGTAAATAATAATGTAGATAAAGTAGCATTAGAAACTGCGAGTAAGAAACCACAGGATACTACTCTAAGTACTCGCAAGAATGTACCTCCTTTTCTTTTAACTTTCAAAATATTCAACAGAAATGTGCATAATTATATGGTTGACTCAGGAGCATCATCAAATGTGATGCCTTGGTCTGTTTGCCAAAAGATTAACGTTGAAGTGGAACCATCTTCTTTTAAAATCATACAACTTGATCGAACAGATGTAAAAGTTATGGGCGAACTAAAAAATGTATTGATTAGATTATCATCTAACCCAAAGGTTCATCAGGTTATTGATATCATTGTGGTGGATATTCCAGAAGTGTATGGTCTATTTTTGAGCAGGGACTGGTCGGAGCAGCTACATGGTTACTTCGCAACGGACTGGTCTCACTTATGGCTTCTAGAGAACAGTAATCCCAACAAGATCAGAGTGAATCATGAGCATTACCTTAAGTTCACGGTCACGGATTTGAACGACCCTAATGAACCATACACACCTCATGTTGATTCACCTGAAGTCCAAGGGATGGACACCTACTTCAGAAATTTCATGGCTGAAGTTTCACCTATCAACAATCCATAGCAGAAGCCCGAGATCATAGCATATGTGCAACCAAATTCTTCTTTGCAACAGTCCCATGAGCCCGATGGAAATCAAATTTGGTCCCTATATTTCGACGGTTCCAAGTCTAAAGAAGGAGCTGGTGCAGGCTGCATCATTATCGATCCGGTAGGTAACAAGACATTATTGGCTTGCAGACTAGAATTTGAGTGTACGAATAATATCGTAGAATATGAGGCTTTACTGCAAGGTCTCAGAAAAGCCGTGGACATGAACATTCAAAATATGATTGTATTTGGTGACTCTGAAATAGTGGTCAGACAGGTAAGAGACTCTATACACTGTCTTTCCCCACATCTCAAAAGTTACCAGTCTGAGGTATGGAGTTTAATGAACAAATTTTATGCTTTTAATATAAATTCCATTCCTAGATTAAATAATGCTTAAGCAGATCTGCTAGCTAATGTTGCCTCTAAACTTCTCCCTGCAGAAGGCTTATCCCCAAATGCATTTTCGGTGGAGCTATTGTTTCGACCATCGGTTCCTGACAATATTACAAACTGGAGAGTATTTGACGATGATCAACAGATCATTAACTTTCTGCACATGGAAGAAACGCACACATGAAGAAGAATTTCAAAACCTTTATGATAGATGAACAAATGCATGACAACAATTTGCACAACTTCACGGTAATACCCTGTCCCACAGGAAAATCTCCTACGAAGTTCTATCGGACATGGTAATTTCATACCCAAATCATTTGTTAGACTAGAAAAGTTTATGATTTTGAAGATAAATTCAAAAGGCGGTCAATTGCAAAACTAATAGTTCCCTCATTATCTTATGAAAAAGTCAATTTAGGGACTAGTAAAGAAAATCCTCGGTGTATCAACTTAGGCTTGGGATGTTCTAAGCAAAGAAAAAGTTGCTTTGTTAAATTATTTAAAGAATTTAAGGATGTCTTTACATGGACATACGATGATCTTAAACATTTGACCCCAATATTATATAGCATGTCATCCCAATGAAGCTCCAAACCTTACCCTTCCAACAAAAAAAAACTGAGGAAAATGCATCCTAAACTGGGAATGACCATTCAAAGGGAATTGAATAAGCTCTGAATTAGTGCTAAAATAATTTTTTTCTGTTAGACACGCTCAATGGGTATCAGCCTTTCGTCCGGTTCGGAAGAAAAATGGGTAAATTCGGCTTTGTGTCGATTTTTTGAAACCTCAACAAAGCGTCATTAGAATAATTATCTGTCCCTCCCATGGAATAGATTCTTCAACAAAGTATAAGTTTAGAGGCTATCCTTCTTCGGATGGTTTCTATGGATACAACAAAGTCTTGATGTCTCCGCCGGACCAACTAAAAACTACCTTTTGTACCGGAAGTGGGTACTTTTATGTACGCCAAAATGCCTTTTGGATTGATTAATCTTGGTGCTACCTTTAGAGAGCAATGGAAATTTCTTTTTGAGGATTAATCAATCACTCTGTATTAGTTTACTTAGATGATGTGACCATTTTTTCTAAAACAAAGGCGATCATCTAGCTCATACGAGAATTAAGTTACTTCTGATGTCATTAGTGACATCTTTGAACCCTAAGAAGTCTATTTTTGCAGTAGAATAGAGTAAATTACTAGGATTCATTGTGTCTAGTGATGGGATGATTATTGACCACGGAGGACTCAAGTCATGCTAAACTTCCCCACCTACATCCAAAAAATCCATGCAGTCTTTCCTAGGCTGAGATTAATTTAGGTGAGCATCCAAAAAATCCATGCAGTCTTTCCTAGGCCAGATTAATTTCGTGAGAAGATTTGTCCCCAGTTTCTCCGAAATGGTCAGGCCTCTCCAGAACCTGATTAAGAAAGACACCCAATATCACTGGGGACCCATGGAAAACCAATCTTTTGATTCCATAAAGAAGGCCATAATAGACACTCCGTCTCTCATGAGCCCTGATTTATCTCAAGATTTTACACTCTATACTTTTGCCTCTGATTGTTCCTATGCCGCAGTTCTAACTCAGAAAAATTCCAAGAACAACGAAGTACCCATTGCCTTTATGAGTTCTTTTTTCAAAGGTGTTGAACTTAACTACCCAGCGGTTGATCGGCAAGCCTACATTGTTTTCAAAGCAATTAAGCATTTTCGGTCCTATCTTTTGAAGTCAAGGACGAAGGTCATAGTCCCCTACCCTGCCGTAAGGAACTTGTTAGTGCAAAAGGAGTTAGGAGAGAAGAGAGCCAACTGGGTCACCTCCTTACAGGAGTATGACTTAGAGATCACCCGAGCACAGATCGTGAGAGGCCAAGGGTTATGTAAGTTGGTTGTTGATTTAGAAATAGGACAACAAGAGGATAGTGATACGTCAGACCTAGAACAACGCAATCAAAGTTTGATTTGTTGTGCGCAAAACCTCGTAAATCCTTGGTACGACGATATTAGATTCTACCTTGAACACGGATCAGCACCCCGTCACCTTGACCCCGCCAAGAGAAGAGAATTGAGACTAAAGTCCACCTCCTTTCATCTAGTTAACGGTATACTGTTTCGTCAGAGTTTTGATGACGTACTGATGTGCTGCCTCGAAAAAGATGAAGCAGAAAGAGTCTTGCTTGAGTTGCATGCAGGAGAAGATGGTGGTCACTTCAGTGGCGATACCAATTCTCATAAGGTTTTAAGAGCTGGTTACTACTGGCCTACGCTTTTTAGGGATGCCCATGCCTTGTGTCGTAAATGTATCATCTGTCAGAAAGCATCAGGGTGGTTGCAAAAACCAGCCTTTCCCTTGCAATCTGTCTCAGTCGATTCTCCTTTCCAGCAATGGGACCTTGATATCATAGGTCCTATTAACCCTCCATCCTCACAACAACACAAGTATATTGTGACAGCCACATACTACTTTACTCGATGGTCTGAAGTCATCGTGCTAAGAACTGTTAACACAAGTCAGGTGATTGCTTTTCTGAACTCGAATATCATCACTCGTTTCGGTACCCCTGATTGTCTAGTCTTTGATAACGCTTCATACTTTTCTTATCTAGAGATGAGTGAGTTCACTTTGGAGAAAGGAGTAAAGATGAAGTATTCTACTAGTTACTACCCCCAGGGCAATGGCTTAGCATAATCAACAAACAAGAATTTGATCAAAATTATCAAGAGAACCGTGGCTGAAAATCACAAGAACTTGCACAATGCACTGTTGAATGCACTGTGGGCTGATAGGGTAACACCCAAAGCCTCTATAAATAACTCCCCTTTTTTCCTTGTTTATGGCAGAGAATCCATTCTGCCACCTCACATTCTTCTTCCTTCACTTCAATTGTCACAAAAGGTCCAAGAAGAAGATTTTCCTCCTTTAGAAATCCGCATTAACGCTTTGATGAAGTTAGAAGAAGTAAGAACCCAAGCTAAGCGTAAATTAGACCAACATCAACAACTGATTAAAATCTGGTTCGATTCTAATTCTGCTTCTGATAGGAATTTTGAAGTAGGCAATCTCGTCTTAAAGTGGGACAAACCACACGAAGGAAAGGGTGAGCACACCAAGTTTCAAAATTTATGGCTTGAGCCATTTTTAATTGCTGAAAAATTTGGTCCTAGTTCCTTTCGATTACAGAATCTTGAAGGGCATCTTGACACCTATCCGGTGATTGGCCAAGCCCTGAAAAGATACTTTGCTTGATAACTACCCTTGTATATTATGTAAATATTTCTTTGTTCTGCATTTTTTTTTGCTTCCTGTTTGATTTTGATTTGGATGGATCAGTTTTTCTTGTTTTTTTTTTTAAATATGCATACCTGTGCACTGAGCCATTCAGACAAAGGCCACTGAAAATTTTCTTCGCTGAAATAACTTCTAAGAGTTGCTACAAACATCAGTAATATATTTCTGAAATTGATGTTTATGTTGGAAAATTTGGTTTGAAAGAAGTTTACTGATTTCAATCTCTGAGCAAAGTTTGTCATGATCATCTATTATCTTTTTACGTTGTCCCTTTTCCGTAAAGGAATGACTCAAAAAGATGTCTCCCTGTCATAAGAAGCTGTTATAAAAACATTTTTGGAGCTGAATAAAGGATAGTGCTAAAAAATTCTGATGAGGTCTAAAAAAATATGGTAAAAATCAAGATTATCAGCGTCACCCCGCTCAGCTATATATCTACAAAAGAAAACAAAATAAAATTATTAATAAGAGCTGTGGGAAGTGTTTGTAAACCCGCCGGGATACTGAACAGGTCTACTGGCAGTGGGTAAATACAAGCATGGCACCAAGACAACTTTGTCGGGGTACTGAACAGGCCTACTGGCAGCGAAGCAATGTCAGGTATATGAAAATCTGCACACAATATAAGAAACCTCTTTAATGTCCTTTATTCTAATCTAGAGTTTCTTGACAGGATACAGATGTCTAAGTGGGTTAAATGGAAACCATATCGAGGCTATGGATTCCTGCTGGCAGCAGTGGACATGCCAACAGTATTGAAGATTTTATCATTAATATCGTGACTTGTTGATCTTAAGACTGTTATTAGTTTTCATCCTTTAAAACATCGCTGGAAAAGATGGTAAATGATGATGTTTGTGCAATTTTCTGGTTGTTGTTTTTGAGTTGAAATTTTTTGGGCTGTCCTAATCTGAATTTATTTCTTTTAACAGAGATAACTGCTTCTCCCAGTGTGTCACCATTGTTGGCAGCCAATTCAATTTTTTCTATTGTCCTATAAGCTACCTACACCTATGTCTTCTGAACTTCAAATTTTCGTCACATTTTGCAAATAGACGATATTTTCATTTCTTGCGACACTTTCAAATTGGTCTACATTTAGTTTTCACAATTGTAAGCATGAAAACTCCTCCATCGTTACTTGAATTGTCATAATCTTTTTATTGATGTTTTGAGTGGCACTTACCTTTGGTTTATCGTTACGTGGCTGAAAGGATTTTCGAACTATGCTCATTGGACATTTTTTTATGGATTGCATGACTTGATTTTATTAAGTTTGTGAGGTATTGAGCATATGGATTTATACATTTTATGACTAGCTTGATCATTGATTCTATAAAATGCATAGGGGTTTGGATTAAGTTTTTATATGTATAACATAATCCTTATGATAATTTTCATAAACTCAGGCTAGTCGACCATAGGAATTCGATTTGGCACTTTGGTTAAATGTTGATTCATACATGGGCGCATATATAATGTTGGTGTTAACCTATACGATGAATGTTTTATGATAGTACTGGCGTGTATTGGTTGGATTTTGATTAGTTGTACACATGACTTAATAGATAATACACCATTACGATTTGAATATCCATATCAACGGTTGTACTACGACCATTATTGCTCTGCATGGCGGTAAACAACTCCACCACCTTCGCATGCTTGCGTTAATGCCTACCCATTTTGGCTAGATTCATTGCTGTTGGTTCGGGTAATGTTGTTACTCTGTGTTGATGAACTCTAAACAAACCCTTACCATGTGCTTGCGCCATGGCTCCTGTCATTTGAGCTGAACCTAATGGCAGCCAGGCTCTGTTGATGTTCGACAGTGCCCGCAGTGACCTCGAGGAAAATGGGTGGCTCCCGTTCATACAGAAATTCAAAGGGTTTAATCTCTGCGTTGCCCGACAATTCACATTGACCTTTGATGGCTGTCGAGCCAAGGTCGGGGATGTTCGATTGAAAATTGACGAGAAGTTTATCAGTCTTGCTACCGGTTTGCCTATCACTAGACAACGATGGTCCAAGAATTGCAAGGTAGAGGAAGTCCCTTGGACTTTGCTCTTCCAGTCGTGTAAAGTTAGCTCCTGTGAAAAAGGTCTACCCATCACCATGCTTAAACAGCGTTGGCATGAGTTACTAATGATTATCAAACAATTTATCACCTGCGAGGGTCGGTATGGGTTTGTTTTCTTACACCACCTTCGTTTTCTTATGGTTTTTATGGGTTTTGAGCTCAACATGCCATACTATCTGCATAGAAGCCTATCCAAGATGTCAAATAAATACAAAAGGAACCAAGCTGATAGCAGCCTCTTTCATTACGGATTGGTTAAAATGATTGTTGTCTGTCATTTGGGGTTACACAGAGATTGTTGGACCGATTTTCTTACTCGAAATAACTTTGAATATTCGAAACCTCCACAGGTTGAAAAACCTCCACAGGTTGACAAACCTGTGGTAAGCGAGGGTAAGACTGTACCCTCGGTACCCTACAACATTCTATTACCTAAACCCTTACCCGACTCACCTATCGACCTACCCCACTCTGTGACTAAGGATGTTGAGATTGTTAAACCTGTGGGCAAGAAACCTAAAGCCAAACCTACTCCAAATGCCAAAGGCAAAAAGAATTCCCGTTTAATCTCTCGTATGGCGAGGAATAAACCAAAACCCCCTGTCAATCCTGATCCTATCGTGTTGAGCGAGGACTCTGATTCAGAGGTTGAACATTTTTGGGCAAGTGAATATCCCTATTCAGAAGGTTTGTATGCCAAACCCTCATATGACTTCGTGTCGAACCTACCACCTTGCTTTCAAAACGACCCTAATTACCCTGGAATTAAGCTTCCATGTAAAGCCCTCGGTCATTCATCCAAACCCTCTCCTGAACCTGCAATGCCACCCTATGATCAGTGTGGCTCATGGTTGGAAAGATATTATATTGATGTACCTATGCTACAGTCCAGAATTCACTATTTGGAGGACCAAGTTGCATGGCTTACCAGTCAAAAGGCTGAGTTACAGACCACTGATAAGAAACAGAGGACGACAGGTTCTATCTTGTTTCAAAATGTGGAGTCAGCTACAGCGGTCGTAAATTCAAAGTTAGCATAGTTTGAGCAGCCTCACAGGTATGTTTTATCACTTGTTTATATAATGAATTCGAATTTGGTTTTGAATAAGTCTGATTACAACGTGGATTTGCTTTGTCACGTTATATGCATTATGTACATAGTTTTTCTTTGACTGAATGGAATTTTGTTTTCCAGTTTAGTTTCGATTAGATTTTAATCGATCCGATTTGATTTGATATGGATTTGAGTTGTTTGATTTAGCCTAAATTGGATACAATGCTGTCAATTGAAGTCATTTGTATCTGTTCTAGACACAAGTTGTTTCTCATATTTCGATTTGGAACACAATCAAGTTTCGATTTGAATTGGTTACAGTGTATATGATATGATTGGCAACAAAGGTAAACTGTTACGATTTTATATCCATATGATTTTCGATCAACAGGATTACAATTTGGGTTATGTTCAATATGATTCTGTTTCGTGGATATATACGATACATAACAGTAATAACTAATCGGTTAATTCGCATTGGTTTATTCCACCATGTTATCAGTTCAATTGCAATGAATATGTTGTTTGAATTCGATTCGAGGAACGAAATTGACTGTATCCAGTCTCACGATTTGTTTCTACATTAGACTCAGTCGTGATTTATTTTGATTATTTACCCAGTTTATATTATGAATTATGTTGATTCTATCATGCTCTTGTCTGTTGACTGTGCAAGGATCAATCACGAAATTTGTTGGGTCGATGTTGTTGAGTATGATTTCAGTTGAACACAATCGAAACTGTCTACCTATCTTTATATTTGATTGAATGATATTAATCTGTTGTTATGGCTATAATGAGGCAATGATGGTTGTGTTGGATTAAATTGTATCACCTATGATATGATCTGCTATCGATTTTAATTTGATATGGGATAGTCTTATTTTGACCCGATTTTATGGCAAAATAAAACAGAGTATTCTCACCCCTGTTTCGATTAAATCACTTTTGATTATGTTTTATATTGAATGATAAAATCATTTGAATCATTAGTGATTCATTTTTAATGTTTATTTAAAGCAAAATTGGATTTGATTATTTTAAAAAAGATTTGATTTGATTTTGATTCTGGTCCTGTATGCTATTTTAGACTAGCTACATAATCAGATGATTCTGTAGCTAAGTCTGTAGAATCAAATTTTTATTGTTTTTCTAATGAAATACCTTTCTAACTTGTTATTTTTGGTCTATTGCAGATAAATTCGAACTTGCAGTGGATTTGAGGAGCAGTTAGGAGATATTTCAAATATTTCACTTGCATTTTAGTTTCCTAGTTTAGTTGATTTTGGGATATCTCCCAGATTATGTAAAACGGTTTGATATTATCCACAGGGAGGTTTTACCCTGTGGAGAAACTTATATATACTTATTATTTTTGTAATAATGGACATCCTCATTCGTGGGAGAACAAGGATATGGAATTTTAATATAGACTGAGGCAGAATTTGGTGTTTTGTTACAGCTTTAGCTTCTCATCATATCAATATTTTGTTTCATGTTGTGTATATCAATTTGTATCTGGTTAATGACTACTTTAGCTATCTTAATCATGTGCAAATGATATAATTTAATCATTGTTATCCATATCCGTTTTCTTCTAAGTATTTAAAGAACATAGCAATTGTTGATTCAGTTTGTGAATGACGGATTTCTCTTCTTCATAAGTTGAATTAGTAAATATAAGTTTTTGCATAACAGGTTTCCCTTATTGCAGAGATTTATAAATCATAAGATTGTTATGATTTTTTATGTCTTGTTTGTCCTGTTAACAACTCAAAGAGCAGCACAGCCTATCTCTTACGAGAAGATTTTGGATCAATCCGGTGCGAGTTTCCTTCCTCCGACCAGCTTCAAAGTCATCACACACACGACAAATTAGGAGCGTTTCCAAGTTAGTTAGTCACTTCTTTGTTTACTGTTCTTATTAGTAGTTTAGATATAAGTTTAATTAGATTTATATTAGATTGTTTAATTTCAGTAAATATATTAGATTGTTTAATTTCAGTAAGTCTTATTTTTTTTTCATAAAATATAAAAAATCAAAAAACATATCTTGTTGTCTTAGGGCAGAAAGAACATGAGTTCTACAGGTTTTATTTAAATCTTCCAGTTGTGGATATTGTATATTTGTGAATAAGTTGTAATCTAATTAGTAATTAGATATTTAATTAATAAAGTTAGTGTAATAGTAATTAGTAGATTGTATATAATAGTTAATTTAGTTTTTTATATTTAGTTTTAGTTTATTTATTAGTTTGTTTTAATTAGATTAGTGTATTAGTTAGTTTTTAGTTAAGTTGTTTTATTAGTTTTAGTTAGTTTAGTTTCTTTTAGTTAGTTAGTTTTAGTTAGTTTTGTTTGTTTTAGTTAGATTAGTTAGTTTAGATTAGTTTTCTCTTTGGTTTTCTTAGGACCTTAGAGCGGCCAATGGAGCCGTTAAACCCGTCAGGGTGGTTCATTCCAAACGACTTGGGTTATTGGACAACCCCAGACCGGTTCCACTCTCTCAATTGACGGACGGACAATTTCGTCCGTCAACACTACCCTATGTTATATGGTTGCGGGTGTGGTGTTGTCATCAACCCCAACTGTTTGATGACCTTAGCTGATATGAGGTTCTTCTGGATGTCGTTATAAAAAATGAAATGAAATGGGGTCCCCTTTACCCACATCTATGAATGGAAGAGGATCTCCCCCTCTTCATGATCTACTTGTTCTTCTAGCTGAATTGTTGTGGTCACAACAGTAGCAGTGGGGTCTGGATTGATGATCTGTCTATTTTCAATATTTTCTAGATTGGATTTTGAATCAGGGTTCAGCTCAATGTATTTGACCCTTTAACTGAGTCAATTTTAACCTAACATTATCACCATCGGAAGAGATAAATTACCAAATAATAATACTAGCAACGACAAGACTGTAGCTCTGAGAGAATTGAGAAAAAACAAGAACATTAAAATCCTTAGAGAAGACAAAGGAAATGTTGCAGTTATAATGAACATAATGAACAATACATATTATGACAATAAGATTCTTGATCATTTGACAAACATTGGTCATTATAAAAAACTAAATGGGGATACAAGTAATAAGATTATGAAGGAGGTCAATGGGCCATTGAAGAATCCTCATTAGACGATGAAACAAAAAACAAGCTCACCTCGAGGAATTGCATGCTCCTAAGAATCTATGGATTACCTAAAATCCATAAGGATAATATCCCCCTCCATCGAATTGTGAACACAGTTGGTTCCCCTACATGCTCTTTGGAAAAATATCTAGCAAAAAACTAAAGAACTTGGATGGCCAAATAGATTCCTTGGTTAAATATTCAACCCACTAGGTTGATGCCCAAAAAGTATTGAATATGGCCTAAAAATTTTCATTGTTCTAGAAAAAATTCCAGTGAAAGATATAGTTTTCAATATTGAGAATTCCATCAAATATATCCCCATTAATATGGAATAAACCATTAGACAAGAATGTGCTCTAGCTAAATTACCAAAGAATAACATTATCAAAGAAGATAGCACAACTCTGAGAGAATTGAGAAAAAACAAGAACATTAAAATCCTTAGAGAAAATAAAGGAAATGTCATATTTATAATGAACACTATAGACTATGACAACAAGATGCTTGAGCATTTGAAAAACACTGGTTGTTATAAGAAACTAAATGGGGATCCAAGTAATAATATTATGAAGGAGATCTCCAGGGTCATTAAATAATCCTCATTAGATTATGAAACAAAAAATGAACTCACCCCTAGGAATTGCATGGCCCTCAGAATCTATGGATTACCAAATATCCATAAGGAGAACATCCCCCTCTATCCAATTGTGAACACAATTGGTTCCCTTACATACTCTTTGGTGAAATATCTGGAAGAAAAACTCAAGCACTTGGCTAGCCAAATGGAATCCTTTGTTAAATATTCAACCCATTGGGTTAATGATCTCAAACAAATTAATATGGAAAAATATGATATCATGGTTAGCTTTGACATCGTTTCATTGTATACCAAAATTCTAGTTGACAAAGCCATCAAGTTCATAAAGGAACTCACTAAAAAGGAGACATATTTGTTGGTAAGGGTATGTCTGAAGTCAACCTATTTCAATTTATGGGGAATTTATTATGAGAAAACATAAGGAGTTTCCATGGGATGTTCTCTCTCACCTATGGTTTCAAACCTAGAATGCCTAGAGAAACAAGCATTAGACTTTGTTATGTACCAAATGCTTAAGATATCAGAATAAATTAGAAGTACACACCATGTACACCAATGTGAGCATGGATTGCAATGCCAATATATATAAGAGAGATGAGCTACACAATAACTCCTTAAAGGATACAAGAACCTTCTCTAAATACCCAAATACATTCAAAAATCACAATTCACATAATCCTCAATAATGAATACATGATCTCTATACATACCTATTCACACACTACACACAAAGCCCCCTATTAGACCGACCCTATAACATATACATTTACATATTACATGTACATGTAACCCCATGTATGTCCCCCTTAGGGTCATATCATACACATTTAATCCCATATATCCCCCCATTGGGTCATAACATAGTACCCTCATTCAAAAATCTTTGTCCTCAAAGATTCACAATTAAAGGCTTCACATGCGATGAAACCAAGTAATTTGATTTTCTTATGTTCCCACTTTCTTCATTCCATTGATGATGATCCATCCATCCAAAACTGATCCTTTTCAGTCTTAATCCGTGGTGGCTAGTTGTTGTGTAGTTTTCTTTCATTTGATTCCATGTATTTTCGTTGTGAGTTCTCCAATTTGTAGTGGTTGTTGGTATATGATAATAGCTTATTGAAGAGTGGTTTTGTGATGCCTTGTTCCATGCATATTTACAAGTAATCCATATTCTTCCTTGATAATGTTGATATGGACCTTCTTATCTCCCTTGAAACATTTATTGGTAATGAGAGTATTGATATGGTTTCACATTTGATGGTTTCCCATCATTATACACATCCATTTCATCTATCTTCTTTTCAGAGACAATGGCATCCTCTATCATATTTTCTTAGTCTTTGATTACTGTAGCCTTGTATATAATACCATCATATTTAGCATGTAAATCCTCTATATGAAGTTCAACTTCTTCAAGTATCTTCTGGTGACCTTCTTGAATATTTTTTTCTTTCTCCTTTTGAAGCTGCAATGTCAACCTATTTATCAAATTGTGACATCCTTCTTCAATTATGGATTGCATTTCTGATTTTATTATTCCTCAACCTTCTTACAAATTTCCTCTTCAAGTCTTTTGTTAGATTCTCATCCTAGATCCTCGTTTCTTCTTGATTTTCATAAATTTTATTTTCTTATTTCAATATTTTAACCTCATCCAATAGTTTTTTATTATGTTTTCATGATCTACATACCTCTTCATCTTTCTTTTCCAAATCTTCCCTTGAATCATCCTTTTCCCTCTTTCCTTGTTTTAATTTTTTAACTTCTTTAACAAGTGCTTCATTAAGGTYTCATATCTTAGATAACTCATCACTCTTATTCTTGATCTCTTCTTTTTCTACTTTTAACTCCTCTTGAATTTTATACACTGCTTCCATTTTCGTATCTCTAATCTATTTATTTGAGAATAGTTCTTCAAATTCTTCCCGTGTGATGTTCCATATAGTATCAAAATCAATACTCATCCACCACTCCTAATATTCACTTAAAAATCAACTTCTTACTATTAAAGCATTCCTATCATATTCTTTTACCAATCCTGACCATTCCATAAGATTGATTTCGTCTTTATCTTCATCTCTTATAAATTTAGGTATTCTCATTGATTTTTAATTGAGGTCTAACCCAAACCCTCAACTTACAACCTTCATATATTAAGGATGATGATCTCAAATAGTTATAATAATTTTTCCAATATAATCTTATATTTTTTCTCTTTCCAATAGATTTTGAATCACCTTAATCAAACATCCCAATCAAAAGTTATGATATTTTTAAGTCAACATACCTTTGAAACCCTAATTTGGAGTCTATCCTTTGGAAAAAAATTCTTCTAATATATTTCTAAAATTTATGCCCTTTTGAGTTTGAAATTTCGACATGTAGTATTATGACATGTATTCTCTGCAATGCCACAAGTCTGACCAAAATTTAATGTGCCAAATGAAAGATATGGCACATTTCCCAAACCTTTCTGATTTTTGGCCTTTTTTGGAGAGAGAACTTGTACAAAATGCCACGTGTCCAATATTTAATAATTGATTTTGAAATTTTGAAACGGATTATTTTTGGAACAAAAATAAAGCAGAGATATTACAATGAAATACTCATGAAAATTGCCAAAAACAGAGAAATAAACCAATACTTGATTTCTATTAATGAAATAATTGTAAAGAGACTGTAAAAATACAGAGTGCAAGACTCGCTAGAACGGTGGAAGATTTATCTCTGAGAAGAGATGTGACGACTAGGCTCATTCAAATAACATCATTACAATGATGCTCTAAAAGCCTTTTTACAATAAACATGAATTCCAAAACCCTAGACATCCAAAAACCTAACCCTAGGAGATGAAACGAAAAAAGTCACGTGGGCCCCATTTGGGTAAGTTAGTCTATTAACTTCTCGGGGTCATAACTTTTTCATACAATATCCGTTTTAGGCACGTGATATCCCATTAGAAATTTATTTTTGAGAAATACACATTACATCGTCAAACTCTGAATCCGTCTATAATTTGACTGTGGAGATCCAAAAAAACATTGTTTAGTGCCCCAAAATGGCCCTAGAAGTAAAACAAGATGTGCTGACATGAAACATACAAAATAAACTGGTTGGATTAGATGGGACGCCACCAATATCCACCTGAAAGATGTGTAGGGCTTCAGATAGCCCTGGAAGTTTAGAACCCACAATTACAAAGAAGTACAGAAGAACGTGTTGCACTAAAAACTAAAAAGAGGAGTTAGTTGGAATAGGTGGGTGGTCAGTAATATCCACTTGGATCAATTCTCCCCCCTTTGGAAATAATGGTCTCCATTGCATTGAGTGCCCAGGGAATAGGGAAAATACGTTTCTGAATTTGACACTTGGTGAGATGTGTGCCTTGTTGGAGAAGTTGTGCTTCTTGGCTTGTGGAAGACTGTCACCAACCTGTTCTTGGAGGGGTTGAATCTGTTCCACCAACCTGTTTTCTCTAGGTTGCATGGGGCATTATGTAGGCACCATTATAGGTGAAGAAATAATATCTTCCATCTCTTCAACAATATGGTTTTTATGCAGTGGTTGTAGTGGTATTCTGTGCATCCTTTGAACAGACTGTGAAGAGGATGAATTTTGTAGTATGAGAGATTACATTGTGGTATTGTTTTGGTGGAGTAGTAGTTGGAACTACCTCTGGTATCCTATAGAGCTAACCTCCCAGAGTAATAATGACACTACGATGTTTAGACTCATAGAAAAAATGGCATTTCCACATATATGGTTGGCCTAAAAAAACATCACATACATCAATTGGGGAAATATAACACACTACCTCATCCTTGAATGGATGGATTCCATAGGACATGCGACAATGTTGGTTGACACAAAGATCTAGTCCCTGGTGAAGCCACCTGATGTTGTATGGTAGTGGGTGTGGTGTTGTCGAAAACCCCAATTGTTTGACAACCCTAGCTGAGATGAGGTTGTTCAGGCTATCATTATTAATAATGAAATGTAATGGGGTCCCCTTCACCCACATCTGTGAATGGAAGAGGCACTCCCCCTCTTCAAGATCTACTGGTTCTTCAAGCTGATTTTTTTTGGTCATGAGAATAGCAGTGGGGTCTGCGTCGATGATCTATCTATTTTCAATATTTTTTGGATCGGATTCTGAATCAGGGTTCAACTCTGTGTCTTTGACCTCGGCTACCAATTTCTGGTTTGAGCGACATTCATCGGTGTTGTGCCAGGGGAAGTTTTGGAAGTCACACCACTTCCTAGTGTCATTCTTCATCTTTACTTTATGCTTTTTGTCATGTGCCTTGGACTGGTTGTCTAGAGGCTGTTGGTCAGGCTCATCTTTACCATGCTTTAGTTTTTGCATATTTGCAGACCTGAATTCCCATTTTTTCTAGTGCCTAAATTTCTGCTCGATTTTGACATCATATCGATAGGTAATTCTAAATGATGAGATGTTTAGGAAATCAATTTCGGCTTGGATGTACCTATGTAGAGCCCCACGGTATTTTAGAACCAGATGTTGCTCAGATTGTTTGATACAAAGCTTGGTGCACAAGGTATGGAAATTATTTATGAACTCTACTACTATTTAACTCTTCTCTTGGCATAGTGTGGTCCATCTCATGTACTTGTACTCATAGTTATCAATAGGGTAGTACTGTTCTTTGGCCACATCCAAAAAAAAATCCCAAGTGGGCTCGGCCCCATATATTCCAGATTCCTCTATGGAACTTTGCTCCAAGTAAGTTTCCCACCAATGTTTGACATGGGGAAGAGACTTGAGGAGTGCGAAGGTGATATTTTCCCTGTCAAAAAAAATTTGAATAGAGAAATAACCTTCTAATAGATTTAACCATTTTTCTAGGGAATTCGCATCTATCTGACCTTCAAATATGGGAATATCAAAATTAACTTGTACCTTGAAGAGAGAGGTTCCTCCAAAATGGTCATTTGATGAATATGCACCTGTTTCTATCAACAGGTGTTGAAGGATGTGTGCGAAATTCTCCATCATTTTGTCCCTCTGTCACATGAGAGATTGATCAAGCAAAAGATTAATAGAATCATCAGTTTCGTCATTTTTTATTTCTGCCGCCATTGAGGGTTTCTTGGGCATGCAAGAGTTATATGCCCTAGGAAAGACAAACTCGAGAGCCAATTGGCTATACTCGGACCTCGTCGAGGACATGTGCTAAAAAATGATCAAGAGCAGCCTGCTTTGATACCAGTGATCTAGATTATTTTTGGAATGAAATGCAAGCACATATATTACAATTGAATACTCATGAAAATTTCAAGAAACAAAGAAATACAACAATACTTGAATTCTATTAATGAAAGAATTGTAAATAGACTGTAAAAATACAGAGTGAAAGACTCGCTAGGATGGTGGCATATTTATCTATGATAAGAGATGTGATAGCTATGCTCTTTCTGCAGTGTGGTCCATCTCATGTATTGGTCTTCATAGTTATCAACAGGGTAGTATTGTTCTTTGACCACATCCACAAAAAATTACCAAGTGGGATCGACCCCATATATTCCAGATTTCCTTGTGGAACTTTTCTCCCAGTAAGTTTCCCACCAATGTTTGACATGGGGGAGAGCCTTGAGGAGTGCGAAGGTGATCCTTTCCCTGTTGGAAAAATTTTGAACAGAGAAATAACCATCTAGCATATTTGACCATTTTTCTAGGGCATTCGCATCTATATGACCTTCAAATATGTGAATATCAAAATTAAATTGTACCTTGAAGGGAGAGGTTCCTCCAAAATGGTCACTTGATGAATATGTGCCTATTTCTATCGACAAGCATTGAAGGATGTGTATGAAATTCTCCATCATTTCATCCCTTTGTCATGCAAGAGCTTTCTCAAGCAACAGGTTAATAGAATATTATGCTCCACCATTTTTATTTTCTTTATCCATCGAGGGTTTCTTGGGCCTACGAGAGTAATTGTCCACAAGAGAGACAAACTCAAGATCCAACTGGCTATACTCGGACCTTGTCGGGGAAATGTGCTAAAAAATGATCAAGAGTAGCCTACTCTGATACCAATGATCCGCATTATTTTTGGAATGAAAAGAAAG
>SNQJ01S0010159.1:60252-79454 GCA_010110895.2 Picea sitchensis
ATCGACAAGCATTGAAGGATGTGTATGAAATTCTCCATCATTTCATCCCTTTGTCATGCAAGAGCTTTCTCAAGCAACAGGTTAATAGAATATTATGCTCCACCATTTTTATTTTCTTTATCCATCGAGGGTTTCTTGGGCCTGCGAGAGTAATTGTCCACAAGAGAGACAAACTCAAGATCCAACTGGCTATACTCGGACCTTGTCAGGGAAATGTGCTAAAAAATGATCAAGAGTAGCCTACTCTGATACCAATGATCCGCATTATTTTTGGAATGAAAAGAAAGAATAGATATTACAATGAAATACTCATAAAGATTGCAAGAAACAGAGAAATAAAATAATACTTTATTTCTATTAATGAAATAATTGTAAAGAGACTGTAAAAATACAGAGTGCAAGACTCACTAGAATGGTGGCAACTTTATCTCTGAGAAGAGATGTTACGGCTACGCTCATTTGCAAGAAGATCATTACAATGAGGATATGAAGGCCTTTTTATGATAAACAAGAAGTCCAAAACCCTACACATCAAAAAACCTAACCCTAGGAGATGAAACACCAAAATTCATGTGGGCCCCGTTTGGGTAAGTTAGTCCATTAACTTCACGGGGTCGTAACTTTTGCATGGGATCTTCGTTTTACACGCGTGATAGCCCATAAAATGAATATCCACAAAATGACTCTAGAAGTACAACAAGATGTGCTAACATGAAAACATACAAAATAAGATAGTTGGATTAGGTGGGAGGCCACCAGTATCCACTTGGAAGATGTGTAGGGATTCAAGCAGCCTGAAAAGTGTAGAACCCACAATTACAAAAAAGTACAAAATAACATGCTGCACTAAAAAATAAAAAGAGGAGTGAGTTGGAACAAGTGGGTGGCCACCAATATCCACTTGGATCAATCCTCTCCCCTTAGGAAGCAATGGTCTCCATTGCATTGACTTCCTAGGGAAGAGGGAACTTTTTTTTATGAATCTGACGCTTGGTGAGTTGTGTGCCTTTTTGGAGAAGTTGTGCTTCTTGGCTTGTGGAAGACTGTCACCAACCTATTGTTGGAGGGGTTGAATCTGCTCCACTAACCTGTTTTCTCTTGGTTGGATGGGGCATTGTGTAGGCACCATTATAAGTGAAGAAACAATATATTATGTCTCTTCGACAATTTGTTTTTACTGGATAGATTGTGTTGAGGCTGTAATGGTTGTAGTGGTCTTATGTGCATCCTTTGAACATAGTCTAAAGCGGATTAATTTTGCAGTATGAGAGATTACCTTGCGGTGTTGTTTTGGTGGATCAGTAGTCATAACTACCTCTGGTATCCTATAGAGTTGACCTCCCAAAGTAATAATGACACTACGGGGTCTAGGCTCATATACAACATGGAGTTTCCACATATATGGTTGGCCCAAAACAACATTAGAGACATCGAGAGGGGAAATATAACACAGTACCTCATCCTTGAAGGGATGGGTGCCATAGGAAAAGTGACACTTCTGGATGACATGAAGATATCATCCATGGTGAAGCCACCCAATGTTGTATGGATGCAGGTGTGGTGTTGTCGACAACCCCAACTATTTGAGGACCTTATCTGTGATGAGGTTCTTCTGGATGCCATTATCAACAATGAAATGAAATAGGGTCTCCTTCATCCACATCTGTGAATGGAAGAGGCAATCCCCCCTCTTCAGGATATACTGGTTCTTCTAGTTGAATTGTTGTTGTTGTGACAGTAGCAGTGGATTCTGCGTCAATGATCTGTTTGTTTTTAATATTTTCTAGATCGGATTCTGAGTCAATATTTGGCTCTGTGTCTTTGACCTCAGCCACCATTGATTGTTTCAAGCAAAATTCATTGGTGTTGTGCCGGGGGATTTTTTGGAAGTCACACCACTTCCCAGTTTCATTCTTCATATTTACTTTACCCTATTTTTCCTCCATCTTGGTCTATTTTTCTAGAGGTTGTTGGTTAGGGTCGTCTTTACCATGTTTTGGTTGTTTCATATTTGCAGACCCGAATTCCCATTTGTTCTGGTGCCTAAATTTCTGCTCGATTTTAACAACATATCGATAGGTAGCTCCCAGTGATGAGATGTTTCATAAATCCATTTCGGTTTGGATGTATCTATTGAGATCCCCACGGTATTTCAGAACCAGATACCACTCGAAGTCTTTAATAACCAGCTTGGTAAGCAAGGTATGGAAAGTATTTGTGAACTCCGGTATTGTTTGGCTCTTCTCTTGCTGCAGTGTGGTCAATCTCATGTACTGGTCTTCATATTTATCAACAGTACTGGTTTTTGACCGCATCCACAAAAAAATCCCAAGTGGGCTCAGCCCCATATATTACATATTCCTCTATGGAAATTTTATACCAATAATTTTCCCACCAATGTTTCACATGGGGGAGAGCCTTTAGGAGTGCAAAGGTGATATTTTCCCTATTGAAAAAGATTTGAACAGAGAAATAACCTTCTAATAGATTTAACCATTTTTCTAGGGCGTCCACATCTATCTGACCTTCGAATATGGGAATATCAAAATTAACTTGTAGCTTGAAGGGAAAGGTTCCTCCAAAATGGCCGCTTGTTGAAGATGTGTCTGTTTCTAACGACACTTGTTGAAGGATGTGTGTGAAATTATCCATGATTTAGTCCCTTTGTCATGTGAGAGCTTGCTCAAGAAATAGGTTAATAGAATCTTATGCTCGACCATTTTTATTTTCTTCCACCATCGAGGGTTTCTTGGGCATGCGAGAGTGATTTTCCTGAAGAGAGACAAACTTGAGACCCAATTGGCTATACTCGAATCTCGTCAGGGACATGCACTAAAAAATGATCAAGAGAATCCTTCTTTGATACCAGTGATCTAGATTATTTTTGGAAAGAAATGAAAGTAAAGATATTGCAATGAAATACTCATGAAAATTGTCAGAAATAGAGAAATACAACAATAATTGATTTCTATTAATGAAATAATTGTAAATATTCTACAAATATAGAGTGCAAGACTCACTAGAATGGTGGTAGATTTATCTCTGAGAAGTGATGTGACAAATTCATTCATTCGCAAGAAGATCATTACAATGAGGTTTTGAAGGCATTTTTATGATAAACATGAATGCCAAAACCCTAGACATCTAAAAACCTAACCCTAGGAGATGAAACACCAAAAGTCACGTGGGCCCTGTTTGGGTAAGTTAGTCCATTAACTTCCCGGGGTCGTAACTTTTGCATATGATCTCTATTTTAGGCGCATGATAGCCTGTTGGAAAGGTATTTTCGAGAACTACACATTACATAATCAAACTGTCACTCTATCTACATTTTGACTGTGGCAAGCCAAAAAAACACTATTTAGTGCCCCAAAACGTCCCTAGAAGTACAACAATATGTGTTGACTTGAAAACATACAAAATAAGCCAGATGGATTAGGTGGGAGGCCACCGATATTCACCTGGAAGATGTGTAGGGCTTCAGACAACCCCATAAGTGTAAAACCCACAATTACAAAGAAGTGCATAAAAATGTGTTGCACTAAAAAATGAAAAGAGGAGCATGTTGGAACAGGTGGGTGGCCACCAATATCCACCTGGATCAATCCTCTTCCCTTAGGATGAAATGGTATCCATTATGTTGAGTGCCCAAGGAAAGGGGAAAAACAATTTTTGAATCTAACGCTTGGTGAGTCGTGTTCCTTGTTGGAGAAGTTGTGCTTCTTAGCTTGTCTAATATTGCCACCAACCTGTTGTTGTAGGGGTTGAATCTATTCCACCAATTTGTTGTCTTTGGTTTGGATGGGGCATTGTGTAGGCACCATTGCAGATGATGAAACAATATCTTTTGTCTCTTTGACATTCTTTTTTTGTTGGATAGAAGGTGTTGAGGCTGCAGGGTTTGTAGTGGTCTTCTGTGCATCCTTTGAATAGACTTTTAAGACGATGAATTTTGCAGTATGAGAGATTACCTTGCGGTGTTTTTTTGGTGGAGTAGTAGTCGGAATTACCTCTGGTATCTTGTAGAGATCACCTTCCAAAGTAATAATGACACTACGGGGTCTAGAATCATAGACAAAATGATGTGTCCTCATATATGGTTAGCCCAAAACAACATCATAGACATAAAGAGGGGAAATATCACACACTACCTCATCCTTGAAGGGATGGATTCCATAGGACATATGACACTGTTGTCTGACGCGAAGATCCCATCCCTGGTGAAGCCAACCAATGTTGTATGGATGCGGGTGTAGTGTTGTCGACAACCCCAACTATTTGACGACCTTAGCTGAGATGAGGTTCTCATATCTGTCGTTATCAACAATGAAATGAAATGGGGTCCCATTCACCCACATATGTGAATGGAAGAGGTTCCCCCCCTCTTCAACATCTACTAGTTATTTTAGCTTAATTGTTGTGGTCACGATAATAGTAGTGGGGTCTGCGTCGATGATCTGTCTATTTTCAATATTTTCTGGATCAGATTCCAAATCAGGGTTTGGCTCTGTGTCGTTAAACTCAACCACCAATGACTATTTCAAGCGTCATTAATCGTTGTATTTCCAGGGGATTTTGTGGAAGTCACACCACTTCCTAGTTTCATTCTTCGTCTTTACTTTGCCCTTTTTGTCCTGTGTCTTGGACTAGTTATCTAGAGGTTTTTGGTTAGGGAAGTCTTTACCATGCTTTGGTTGTTTCATATTTGTAGACCTAATTCCCATTTTTTCTCGTGCCTAAATTTTTTCTCGATTTTGAGAGCATATCGATAGGAATCTCCCAATGATGAGATGTTTAGGAAATCCATTTCAGTTTGGATGTACCTATGGAGAGCCCCACGGTATTTCAGAACCAAATTTTGCTTAGAGTCTTTGATACCCATATTGGTGTGAAATATATATAAAGTAGAAGTGGGGTCTGCATCGATGATCTGTCTGTTTTCAATATTTTCTGGATCAGATTCCAAATCAGGGTTCGGCTCCGTGTCTTTGACCTCAACCACCATTGACTGCTTCAAGCGAGATTCATCGGTGTTGTGCCAGGGGATTTTGTGTAAGTCACACCACTTCCCAATGTCATTCTTCATCTTTACATTACCCTTTTTTTCCTGTGTCTTGGACTCATTTTCTAGAGGGTGTTGGTTGGGTCATCTTTGACGTGATTTTTTTGTTGCTGATTTGTAGATCCGAATTCTCATTTGTTTTGGTGCCTAAATTTTTGCTCAATTTTGATAGCATATCATTAAGCAGCTCCCAATGATGAGATGTTTATGAAATTCATTTCAGTTTGGATATACCTATGGAGATCACCACGGTATTTCAGAACCAGATGTCACTTAGAGTATTTAATACCCATATTGGTGCATAAGGTATGGAATTTTTTTGTGAACTCTGGTACTATTTGGCTCTTCTCTTGCTGTAGTGTGGTCCATCTCATGTACTAGTTTTCTTAGTTATCAACAGGTTAGTAATATTCTTTGATCGCATCCACAAAAAAATCCCCAGTGGGATCGACCCCACATATTCTAGATTCCTCTGTGGAACTTTGCTCCGAGTAAGTTTCCCACCAATGTTTGACATGGGGGAGAGTCTTGAAGAGTGTGAAGGTGATCTTTTCCCTATCGAAAAAATTCTGAATAGATAAATAACCTTTTAATAGGTTAAACCATTTTTCTAGGGTATCTACATCTATCTGACCTTGAAATATGGGAATATCAAAATTAACTTATACCTTGAAGGGAGAGGTTCCTCCAAAATGGTCACTTGATGAAGATGCACTTGTTTCTATCGGTAGGCGTTGAAGGATGTGTATGAAATTCTCCATCATTTCCTCCCTCTATCGTGCAAGATCTTGATCAAGCAACAGGTTAATAGAATCTTCCGCCCCACTATTTTTATTCTATGCCACCATCGAGGGTTTCTTTGGTGTGCAAGAGTGATTGCATCAAGAGAGACAAACTCGAGACCCAACTGGCTATACTCGGACATCATTGGGGACATGTGCTAAAAAATTATCAAGAGCAGTCTACTCTGATACCACTGATCCAAATTATTCTTGGAACGAAATGAAAGAAGAGATATGACAACGAAATACTCATGAAAATTTCTAGAAACAAAGAAATACATCAATACTTGATTTATATTAATGAAATAATTGTAAAGAGACTGTAAAAATACAGAGTGCAAGACTCGCTAGAATGGTGGTAGTTTTATCTCTGAGAATAGATGTGACAGTTGCGCTCATTCGCAAGAATATCATTACAATGAGGTTTTGAAGGTATTTTTATGATAAAAATGAATGCCAAAACCCTAGACATCCAAAAACCTAACCCTATGAGATGAAACACCAAAATTCATGTGGGCCCCATTTGGGTAAGTTACTCCATTAACTTCCCGGGGTCATAAATTTTGCATACGATGTTCGTTTTAGGCGCGTGATAGCCCGTTGGAAAGGTATTTTTGAGAAATACACATTACGTTGTAAAACTATGACTCTGTCTATAGGTTGTCTGTGGTTATCCAAAAAAACACTGTTTATTTCCCCAAAATAGACCTAGAAGTACAACAAGATGTGTTGACATGAAAACATACAAAATAAGCCAGAAGATGTGTAGGTCTTTAGACAACCCCGGAAGTGGAGAACCCACAATTATGAAGAAGTATAGAATAATGCGTTGCACTAAAAATTGAAAAGAGGAGCCAGTTGGAACAGGTGGGTGGCTACCAATATCGACCTGGATCAATCCTCCTCCATTAGGAAGAAATGGTATCCATTGCGTTGAGTTCCCAGAGAAGAGGGAAAAGCTTTCTGAATCTGACACTTGGTGAGCTATGTTCCTTGTCAGAGGAGTTATGCTTCTTAGCTTGTGGAAGACTGTCACCAACTTGTTGTTGGAGGGGTTGAATATGTTCCATGAAACTGTTGTCTCTGGGTTGGATGCAACATTGTGTAGGAACCATTTTAGGTGAAGAAAAAATATCTTCTATCTCTTCTACAATTTATTTTTTCTAGATAGAAGGTGTTGAGGCTCCAGTGGTTATAGTGGTCTTTTGTGCATCCTTTGAATAGACTATGAAGAGGATGAATTGTGTAGTATGAGAGATTACCATGCGATGTTGTTTTGGTGGAGCAGTAGTCAGAACTACCTCTAGTATCCTGTAGAGATGACCTCCCAGAGTAATAATGACACTACAAGGTCTATAATAATAGACAACATGACATTTCCACATATATGGTTGGCCCAAAACAACATCACTGACATCAAGAGGGGAAATATCACACACTACCTCATATTTAAAGGGATGGATGCCATATGACAGGCAACGATTCTAGCTGACGCGAAGATCTCATCCTTGGTGAAGCCATCCGATGTTGTACGTCTGCAGGTGTGGTGTTGTTGTCAACCCCAACTATTTGACGACA
Source organism: Picea sitchensis (assembly GCA_010110895.2). Taxonomy (NCBI): domain Eukaryota; kingdom Viridiplantae; phylum Streptophyta; class Pinopsida; order Pinales; family Pinaceae; genus Picea; species Picea sitchensis. The sequence continues at coordinate 67,675 of SNQJ01S0010159.1, forward strand.
TTAGCTAATATAAGGTTATTTTGGTTGCCATTATAAAAATGAAATGAAATTGGGTCCCCTTCACCCACATCTATGAATGGAAGAGGAGCTCCCCCTCTTCAGGATCTACTGGTTCTTCTAGATGAATTGTTGTGGTCGCGATAGTAGCAGTGGGGTCTACATCGATGATCTGTTTGTTTTTAATATTTTCTGGATCAGATTCTAAATCAAGGTTCGGATTCATGTCTTTGACCCTTTCACCAAGTCAAGTTTAACCTAACATTGTCAACATCAGAAGTGATAAGTTTAGGCATGTGATAGCCCGTTGGAAAGGCATTTTCAAGAACTACACATTATGCCATCAAACTTTGACTCTGTATATAGTTTATCTATGGTGATCCAAAACAAACACTATTTAGTTCCCCGAAATGGCCCTGGAAGTAAATCAATATGTGTTGACATGAAAACATACAAAATAAGCCACTTGGATTATGTGGGAGGCCATATGTATCCACCTAGAAGATGTGTAGGGCTTCATACATCCCTAGAAGTGTAGAACCCACAATTACAAAGAAGTACAAAAGAACATGTTGCACTAAAAATTGAAAAGAGGAGCCAGTTGGAACAAGTGAGTGGCCATGAATATCCACCTAGATCAATCACCCCCACTTAGGAAGTAATGGTCTCCATTTCATTGAGTGCCCAGGGAAGAGGGAAAATAAGTTTCTGAATATGACGCTTGGTGAGTTGTATGCCTTGTTGGAGAAGTTGTTCTTCTTGGCTTGTGGAAGACTATCACCAACCTGTTACTGGAGGGGTTGAATTTTTTCTACCAACTTGTTGTCTCTGGGTTGGACGAGGCATTGTGTAGGCACCATTGTAGGTGAAGAAACAATATCGTCTGTCTCTTCGACAATGTGTTTTTATTGGATAGAAGGTGTTGATGATGCATTGGTTGTAGTGGTCTTTTGTGCATCCTTTGAACATAATGTGAAGAGGATGAATTTTGTAGTAAGAGAGGTTACCTTGCGGTGCTGTTTTGGTGGAGTAGTAGTCAGAACTACCTCTAGTATCCTATAGAGATGACCTCCCAGAGTAATAATGACACTATGGGGTCTAGTCTTATAGACAACATGATATTTTCACATATATGGTTGGGCCAAAACAACATCAGAGACATCAAGAGAGGAAAGATCACACACTACCTCATACTTGAATGGATGGATGACATAATACATCCAACACTATTGGATGATGCAAATATATTGTCCCTGGTGAAGCCAACTGATGTTGTATGGGCGTAGGTGTGGTGTTTTCAACAACCCCAATTTTTTGACAACCTTAGCTGAGATGAGGTTCTTCTGCCAGCCATTATAAACAATGAAATGAAATGGGGTCCCCTTCACCCACATCTGGAAATGGAAGAGGCACTCCCCCTCTTCAGGATCTACTGGTTCTTCTAGCTGAATTGTTGTGGTCGTGACAATAGCAGTGGGGTCTACGTCGATGATATGTATTTTTTTAATATTTTCTAGATCGGATTCTGAATCAGGGCTCGTCTCTATGTCTTTGACCTTGGCCACCAATGACTATTTTGAGCGACATTCATTTGTGTTGTGCCAGAGGATTTTGTGGAAGCCACACCCCTTCCCAGTGTCATTCTTCGTCTTTAATTTACCCCTTTTTTCATGTGTATTGGACTGGTTGTCTAGAGGTTTTTGCTTAGGGCCATCTTTACCATGCTTTGGTTATTGTAGATTTATAGACCCGAATTCCCATTTGTTCTGGTGCCTAAATTTCTTCTCAATTTTGACAACAAATCGATAGGAAGCTCCCAATGATGAGATGTTTAGGAAATCCATTTTGGTTTGGATGTACCTATGCAGAGCTGCATGGTATTTCAGAACCAGATGTCACTTAGAGTCTTTGATACCCAACTTGGTGCGCAAGGTATGGAAATTATTTTTGAACTCTAGTATTTTTTGGCTCTTCTCTTTCCACAGTGTGGTCCATCTCATGTACTGGTCTTCATAGTTATCAACAGAGTAGTATTGTTCTTTGACCACATCCACAAAAAAATCCCATGTGGTCTCGACCCCATATATTACAGATTCCTCTGTGGAACTTTTCTACCAGTAAGTTTCCCACCAATGTTTGACAATGGGGAGATCCTTGAGGAGTGCGAAGGTGATATTTTCCCTATCAAAAACATTTTGAACAAAGAAATAACCTTCTAATAGATTTGACCATTTTTCTAGGGCATCCGCATCTATATGACCTTCAAATATGAGAATATCAAAATTAATTTCTACCTTGAAGGGAGAGGTTCCTCCAAAATGGTCACTTGATGAAAATGTGCCTGTTGCTATCAACAGGCATTGAAGGATGCGTGTGAAATTCTCCATCATTTTGTCCCTATGTCGTGCGAGATATTTCTCAAGCAACAGGTTAATAGAATATTTTTCCTCGTCGTTTTTCTTTATAGCCACCATCGAGGGTTTCTTGGGCGTGTAAGAGTGATTTTCCTCAAGAGAGACAAACTTGAGACCCAACTGGATATACTTGGACCTCATCGAGGACATGCACTAAAATATGATCAAGAGCGGCCTGCTCTGATACTAGTGATTCAGATTATTTTTGGAATGAAATGAAAGTAGAGATATTACAATGAAATACTCATGAATATTCCTAGAAACAAAGAAATACAACAATACTTGATTTCTATTAATGAACGAATTGTAAAGAGACTGTAAAAATACGGAGTGCAAGACTTGCTAGAATGGTGGCAGCTTTATCTCTGAGAAGAGATGTGACGACTACGCTCATTCACAAGAAGATCATTACAATTAGGCTATGAAGGCCTTTCTAAGATAAACATGAATGCCAAAATCCTAGACATCCAAAAAATTAACCCTAGGAGATAAAACGCCAAAAGTCATGTGGGCCCCGTTTGGGTAAGTTACTCCATTAACTTCCTGGGGTCGTAACTTTTTCATACGATCTTTGTTTTAGGCATGTGATAGCTCATTGGAAAGTTATTTTTGGGAACTATGAATTACGCCTTCAAACTCCAACTAAGTTTAAATTTTGACTGTGGCGAGCCAAAAAAACACTGTTAGTGCCCCAAAATGGCCTTGGAAGTACAACAAGATGTGCTAACATGAAAATATACAAAATAAGCTATTTGGATTAGGTGGGAGGCCACAGGTATCCACCTGGAAGATGTGTAGGGCTTCAGACAACCCTGAAAGTGTATAACCCACAATTACAAAGAAGTATAGGAGAACGTGTTGCACTAAAAACTGAAAAGAGGAGCTAGTTGGAACAGGTGGGTGGCCACCAATATCCACCTAGATCAATCCTCCCCCCTTTGGAAGCAATGGTCTCCATTGCATTGAGTTCCTAGGGAAGAGGGAAAAATAGTTTCTGAATCTGATGATTGGTGAGTTGTGTGCCTTATTGGAGAAGTTCTGCTTCTTGGCTTGTGGAAGACTGTCACCAACTTGTTGTTGGAGGGGTTGAATCTATTCCACCAACTTGTTGTCTCTAGGTTGGATGGGGAATTGTGTAGGAACCATTGTAGGTGAAGAAACAATATCTTCTATCTCTTCGACAATCTATTTTTGTTGAATAGAAGGTGTTGAGGGTGCAGTGTTTGTAGTGGTATTCTGTGCATCCTTTGAACAGACTATGAAGAGGATGAATTTTTCAGTATCATATATTACCTTGTGGTTCTTTTTTGGTGTAGCAATAGTTGGAAATACCTATGGTATCCTATAGAATTAACCTCCTAGAGTAATAATGACACTACGAGGTCTAGAATCAGACATCATCAGAGATATCAAGAGGGGAAATATCACATAGTACCTCATCCGTGAAGGGATGAATTCCATAGGACAGGCAACACTGCTGGCTGACAGGAATATATCATCCTTGGTGAAGCCACCAGATCTTGTATGGCTACGGGTGTGGTTTTTTTGACAACCCCAACTATTTGAGGACCTTAATTGATCTGATGTTCTTCTATTTTTTGTAATCAACAATGAAATGCAGTGGAGTCCCCTTCACCCACATATGTGAATGCAATAGGCACTCCCCCTCTTTAGGATCTACTAGTTCTTCTAGTTGAATTGTTGTGGTTGCGAAACTAGCAGTGGGGTCTACGTCGATGATTTATCTATCTTCAATATTTTCTGGATTGAATTCTGAATTAGGGTTCAACTTCGTGTCTTTGACCTCAACCACCAATGAATGTTTCAGATGGAATTCATTGATGTCGTGCCAGGGGATTTTTTGGAAGTCACAACACTTCCCAGTGTCATTCTTCATATTTACTTTACCCTTTTTGTCTTATGTCTTGGACTGGTTGTTTAGATTTTGTTGGTTAGGGTCGTATTTACCGTGCTTTGGTTGTTGCATATTTGTAAACCCAAATTCCCAATTGTTCTAGTGCCTAAATTTATGATCGATTTTGATAGCATATCGATAGGAATCTCCCAATGATGAGATGTTTTAGAAATCCATTTCGGTTTGGATGTACCTATACAGATCCCCACGATATTTCAGAACCATATGCCACTCAGAGTCTTTGATACCTAGCTTGGTAAGAAAGGTATGGAAAGTTTTTGTGAACTCTGGTACTGTTTGGCTCTTCTCTTGCCACAGTGTGGATAATATCATGTACTGGTCTTCATATTTATCAACATGGTAGTACTATTTTTTGACCGCATCTAGAAAAAAATATCAAGTGGGCTCGACCCCATATATTCCAGAGTCCTCTATCGAACTTTGTTCCAAGTGATTTTCCCACCAATGTTTGACATGGGGGAGAGCCTTGAGGAGTGTGAAGGTGATCTTTTCCATGTCAGAAAAATATTAAATAGAGAAATAACCTTCTAATAGATTTAACCATTTTTCTAGGGAATTCGCATCTATTTGAGCTTCAAATATGGGAATATAAAAATTAAATTATAGCTTGAAAGGAGAGGTTCCTCCAAAATGGTCACTTGATGAAGATGTGTCTGGTGCTATCAACAATAGTTGAAGGATGTGTGTGAATTTATCCATCATTTCATCCCTATTTTGTGTGAGAGCTTGCTCAAGTAACAGGTTAATATAATCTTTTGCTCCGTCGTTTTTCTTTTTTTCCTCCATCGAGGGTTTATTGGGCATACAAGAGTGATTGTCCTCAAGAGAGACAAAATTGAGACCCAACTGGCTATACTTGGACCTCATCGGGGACATGCGCTAAAAAATGATCAAGAGAAGCCTTCTCTGATACCACTGATCCATATTATTTTTGGAACCAAATGAAAGAAAAGATATTACAATTAAATACTCATGAAAATTTACAAAATAGAGAAATACAACAATACTTGATTTCTATTATTGAAAGAATTGTAAAGATTGTACTAATACAGAGTTTAACACTCGCTAGAATGGTGGTATATTTATAGATATGTGATGACTTTGTTCATTCGAAATAAGATCATTACAATGAGGCTTTGAAGGCCTTTTTATGATAAACATGAATGCCAAAACACTAGACATCCAAAAACCTAACCCTAGGAGATGAAACGCCAAAATGCATGTGGGCCCCGTTCAGGTAAGTAAGTCTATTAACTTCCCAGATTCGTAACTTTTTCATATGATCTCTGTTTTAGGCATGTGATAGCCCATTGGAAAGGTATTTTAGAGAACTACACATTACATAGTCAGAGTCTCACTCTGTCAACAATTTGACTGTGGCGAGCCAAAAAACATTGTTTAGTGCCCCAAAACGTCCCCAAAAGAACAACAAGATGTGCTGACTTGAAAACATACAAAATAAGCCAGCTGGATTAGGTGGGAGGCCACCAATATCCACTTGGAATATGTGTAGGGATTTATACATCCCCAAAAGTGTAAAATCCACAATTACAAATAAATACAGAACAAGATGTTGCACAAAAAAATGAAATGAGGAGTTAGTTGGAACAAGTGGGTGGCCACCAATATCCACCTGGATAAATCCTCCCCCCTTTAGGAATCAATGGTCTCCATTACATTGAGTGCCCAGGGAAGAGGGAAAAACAATTTCTGAATTTGTTGCTTGGTGAGTTGTGTGCCTTGTTGGAGAAGTTGTGCTTATTGGCTTGGGTAAGACTGTCACCAACCTGTTGTTGGAGGGGTTGAATCTGTTTCACCAACATGTTTTCTCTGGGTTGGATGGGGCATTGTGTAGGCACCATTGTAGGTGAAGAAATAATATCTTTTGTCTCTTTGACAATCTATTTTTGTTGGATAGAATGTGTTGAGGTTGCAGTGGTTGTAGTGGTATTTTGTGCATCCTTTTAATAGAATGTGAAGAGGATGAATTTTGCAGTATGAGAGATTACCTTGAGGTGTTGTTTTGGTGGAGCAGTAGTCAGACCTACCTTTGGTATCTTATAGAGGCTACCTCCCAAAGTAATAATGACACTACGAGGTCTAGAATCATAGAAAACATGACATTTCCACATATAGGGTTGGCCCAAAAAAACATCACATAAATCAAGAGGGGAAATATCACACACTACCTCATCCTTGAAGGGATGGATGCCATAGGAATAGTGACATTGTTGGCTGACGCGAAAATCTCGTCCCTGGTGAAGCCAACTGATGTTGTATGGTTATGGGTGTGGTGTTGTCGACAACCCCAACTGTTTGACGACCTTAGTTGAGATGAAGTTCTTCCGACTGTCGTTATCAACAATGAAATGCAATGGGGTCCCCTTCACCCACATATGTGAATGGAAGAGGCACTCCCCCTCTTCATGCTCTACTAGTTTTTCTATCTAAATTATTGTGGTCGTAACATTAGCAATGGGGTCTGCGTCAATAATATTTTTGTTTTCAATATTTTCTGGATCAAATTCTAAATGAAGTTCTGACTCTGTGTCATTAACCTTGGCCACCAATGATTGTTTCAAGAGACATTAATCGATGTATTTCCAGGGGATTTTGTGGAAGTCACACCACTTCCAAGTGTCATTCTTCATCTTTACTTTACACTTTTTGTCCTATGTCTTGGACTGGTTGTCTAGAGGTTTTTGGTTAGGGATGTATTTACCATGCTTTGGTTGTTGCATATTTGCAAAACCGAATTCCCATTTTTTCTGGTGCTTAAATTTCTTCTCGATTTTGACAACATATCGATAGGAAACTCTCAATTATGAGATATTTAGGAAATCCATTTTAGTTTGTATGTACCTATGGAGAGCCCCACGATATTCAAGAACCAGATGTCGCTCATAGTCTTTGATACCCATCTTGGTGTGCAAGGTATGGAAAGTATTTGTGCTCTCTGGTACAGTTTGTCTCTTCTCTTTCGACAGTGTGGTCCATCTCATGTACTGATATTCATAGTTATCAACAAGGTAGTACTGTTTTTTGACCACATTGATAAAAACATTCTAAGTCGGCTCAACCCCATATATTCCATATTCCTCTATGGAAATTTTCTCCCAGTAAGTTTCCAACCAATTTTTGACATTAGGGAGAGCCTTGAGGAGTGAGAAGGTGATATTTTCCCTGTCGGAAATTTTTTGAGCAAAGAAATAACCTTCTAATAATTTAACCATTTTTCTAGGGCATTTGCATCTATCTGACCTTCAAATATGGGAATAGAAAAATTGACTTGTACCTTGAAGGGAGAGGTTCCTCCAAAATGGTCGTTTGATGAATATGCACATTGTTAATGCTCTGTAATTTGCCCAAGGCTATGGAGGCAGTCACAGAGGCAACATCAAAACCACTTTGAGTCTTGGATCTAACCCTCCAAGACTCAGAGAGGGATCTCTCTATTTGATATGGATTTGTTTGAATAGATATTAGACTAGATAATGGGTTCAGAGTTTGTATTTTTTAAATGATTGGCTGGAAAAGGTTTCACACTCTGTAAATTCCCAGAGGTTGTCAGGAAAGAAGAAATCTATGAGTGGTAACTTTATCCAACCACTTCAAAATTGGAATCTAGCCCTACCAGTTTCAGAGAGGGATCTCTCTGTATGATTTAGCTATGTTTTAACTTTAAGATATTAGGATAGTTATATAAAATAAGATTGACTAGTTTGTTGTTTTTGTTAAGTTGGTTGAAGGGGATTTATGCATCCATTGGGCTATGGGGTCTATATTATAAACATAGAAATCTAAACTAGAAACAAAAGATTCTTTCACAGGGCAAGATAATGCATTCGTTGGATTCTTTAGCATTAAAATGATGAATAGCAGAAGAGATGAGAATTTCAATTAAAGTAAAGAAGAATTTAAGAATTTCTTCACTGTAATATCAGAAAGATAAACATAAATATCTTTCAAAGTTGAAACAGGGTATACAACAATAAATCCTGCAACATGCGTTACTTTTAAAAGATTAGATTAGAAAACAATATGACAACTGAGCAAGAAGAACATTCAACATAGAAAAGAAAACATCACCAATGAATAACAGACGAGAATCCTATGAAAACATCTCTTTGTATTACTGGAAGATCTCTAGATAAAAATTACAGTCTTGTAGCTTGCAGGGCGTAAAGGTCAACCCTCAGTACTTCAAAGTTTGAAGTATTTATAATCAAAATTACATACGATCCTGTCATTAAAGATCAGACGTGGAAAATCTAAATTTAGCTAACTAACTTAACAAGATACAAAAATTTAGGGAACTGCTTGATGATGTGTTGAAACTTCATGCTAATTTCTGGGGTGAACCATTGGTGAGGCCTCTGCATGACCTCGTTTGACTAAATAGATAACTAGGATTAGACACCTCATCGCCTACTCGATCAGACTACATAACTTTTCCCATCGAATGTTACTAGGAATGTTGACTTTGAGCAATCTTCGGTATACTTCATCCATCTCTGTATATTTGGAAAATGTTGGCTTGATGATGAAGATGTACTGGATCTCATGCTGTATACTGATGTCTAACTGTAAAGCATATAAGAATGCCCTTCCCATGATATTTCCTTGTATTCCTGAGAATTTTGAGCTATCCTTAGCCACAGTGGCTAGTTTCTTTTTTTAATCGGCAAGCATTATTAAATTGTCATTTATAACTCTCATACCAGGAAGGCCTTTCTTCTACAGAGCTTCGATATTGCTGAAAAATATTTGCACTCTTGCATTCATGGTCTGGACCTTTTCCTCCAGCTGTATCATCGGTCCTCTCTTGGTCAGGACCCTCTTGACCTCAAGGATGGTCTCTGTCCTATCTTCAATCTTCAAATCCTCTAGCTCCTCTCTGGTTTTGGAATTCAAAAATTTGATGATCTCAGCAGCTTCTGTGGGCATCTCTCCCAGTTTTGTTCTTATATTCTCGATAGCTTGCTGATTTATTTGCACCAACTCATTTTTCTTGAACATGATTTGTATCATCGACCATATTTCATTCATGGACTTGGTGATATCCATCCATACACTTTCTTTGACCTCAACAAGTGTTTTGCCCGCCACTGTTTTCTTTTGAAGCTATTGCAATTCCTGTTTAATCTTGTCTAAAGTTTGTTTCTCCTTGGAGTAGCTGGTTTGGAAGGAAGATTTGAGTTCTTGAAGGTTCTCAATCTCCTTTTTAAGTCTGTTAATCTTTGTCTCTTGCAAATTCATCTCTTCCATGGATTTAGCCAGTTCAACTATTTTCTCCAGAGCTGTCAGTGGAGTTGCCGAGGGAATTTCTTCTACAGACGTTGTGCTCACTCCTGTGAGTGGAACTATGCTCAGTGGAATGACTTCCATGGGCTTTGACTGCTCCTTCTCTTTCACTAGTTTTTCCAATTCTTCTTCCATTTCCTTCAACTGTGCATTCTGCTCCATGATCAGCTTGAGCATCTCATCCTTTTCCCCTTCTGTCTCCACTATTTCCTTTGCCTGTGAATATTTTGTTGGTGGTAGTTTCAACTGTTTCCTCAGAGATGCTACATTGACATTTTTCTTTTTGAGCATCTCCTCGACTGCTTTCACATTCGAGGGATCATATCTGATCTTGAGGACTAGTTCTTCCAACATCTTAATCCTATTATCCTTGGCAAAGGATGATATTTTTTCTAACTTCAACTGCATTTGGACATTGCTCAGAGATACCTGTAACTTGGAGGCAGCAGTAGAAGCATTTGCCAATGTGGAGAAAACCATTTCTCCAGTTTTCCTGTGCATATCCATTCAGTCAGCTGGATGCACATCTCTAGTCTGAAATTCAAATGTTTCCCTTTTGTAATCGGTGATTACTTTTAGGTCTGGCACCTGTGCTTGCAGAAACACCATGTTCATTCTACCCTTCTCAGTGTTGAATGAAAACAACAGTCTGTTTTGTGCAGTTGATGTTTTCTTCTAGAACTGAGCATACATGTTGCTAGTCAGCGTCTGGTTTTTCTTTTTGATCAGATCATACTTCTAAAAAATAATCAATTTTGGTCCTGTTTTGCTCGGCTGGTTGACTGGTGGAGTATCTGTAGACTTCTTGGGCAACATTGTAGTCATGATTTGTTTTTTTCTTGTACTAAGGAGAGACCGATCAACCTCCATAGTTGTAGTCGATTGAATTCCCTTTTCACCAGTCGTGTCAGGTGCCTGACTATTTTTTGGCCTCTTGGTGTGTAATTTGAACTCTTCAGACGATACTTCAGTGATGGAAGGTGAAGTGTCCTTCCTGGTCCTTTTCTCCTTTGGAACCTATGGTGTAGTCGTCTATGAGATAGTGACCAAAAGGTCCTGTTGTTCTGTCTCAACTAGAGTGTTTGGCTCCCATTCTGTCTAGTTGGTGAAATTCTCTATCTCAGGCCTGGATGTATGAACATATGGGATATTCTTACTTTTAATCCTCATCTATGAAATTATCATGTTGGAGTCATAATGCCATATGAAGCTAACAAAAAACTTCATCTCCTTTAACAGTCTATCTGCTTCCTCCCCAGTGCCTCGGCTATTACAAATGAACGATCCTATTTTCCCTTTGATCCTAAGTTGTTGCTTCTTCTTCAGAGACACAAAATGTATGTCATCTGAATTAATCATTTGTCATATGTATTCCAGGGAAAATATCCTCACGGGCAGATATTTGGGCAACTTATATGGAGCCAATTCGTACCCATACACTCTGATCTCTGTGTGGTCTTGGTACAAGTACTAGTCTCCCATTTTTGCAAGGTCTGAGAGGTGCAGAATCCTCTGAATATCCTCATTTATCCTTGGCTCGGGTCTGCCACTGAGCATACTCACCACTGGGTGGTAGAACTGCTCGATGAACTACTTGAAACTGAATTTTGAAGAGTTTGGTTTGAGTAGTAAAGTCCATGTTGTTACTGCCTGCAACCTCCCATCCTTGTCCATCTTCTGCATTGAAAAGGAAAAATTTTCTTCTTGGAAGAAAATGAACATGTAAGCCAGTATTGAGGAATACCAGAACATGCCTTCTGTGGAAAATTTTAAGTCTCATCTATGGAGAAGATGGGCATAAAATCCAATATGGGTTCATCCACCCATTGATCTGAAAAATACCCGAGCAGGGGACAGAGTGCAAGATACCAGATATATAAAATATGCAGAACAGAAACGAAATGCTAGAAATGACAGAATAACAGTAAAATATCCATCATAATCTTCACAATACACAGAAATGATATACAAAATAGCAACAGAAATAACACTTTGAATTAGATAGCAATGTTCACAGGCCTCTTCGAGGGGGCAACCTCCAGTCGAGCAGTGCTCTATTACAATAATATCCAAGCTAGGGTTCTCATACCCTCGACTCCTATTTATACTAAAAAGAAGCATCTAGAGGA
>SNQJ01S0010159.1:79464-97006 GCA_010110895.2 Picea sitchensis
GCCTCTTCGAGGGGGAAACCTCCAGTCGAGCAGCGCTCTATTACAATAATATCCAAGCTAGGGTTCTCATACCCTCGACTCCTATTTATACTAAAAATAAGCATCTAGAGGAAGATCCTTCTAAAAGCGGAAGCTTCTTTTAGGTCTTCTTACATCCGCCTTATTCTATTTTATTGAAAGGTCTTATTAATATTGACATTTATTACATCCGAATACATTGATCTACCTATGTGTGGGTTAGGACCTTAACACAGAGTGACGAGATGACCTGGTTTCCCTTCATTGAGAATAGGGATGAAGGATACAGGGGATTTGTAGTGGGGAGCTGAGCGGCCTGTGGGAGAAAAAGATCAAAAATTTAAGCTCTTTGAGGGAATTATAATTTCTGGTATAGTTCTATGATGATTTCAAGGTTGAACGGTGAGACGGATTCAGATTTGAGTATCTGCATCATCTGATCAATGGTTTCAGGTGTAATGAGGAAAACAATTTCTTCTAATGAGGACACTATGGCTCTCTGGTCGAGGATGTAATGGGCTTGGCATTTGAGGGAAAATTCGAGGAAATGGTGAACCTGGGGGAAAAGATACAGGGGAAGGTTTGAATCCCATAGCCCAATTTCATCACTTTGGTCCAAGAAAACGTCCTTTAGCCACGACTGTAAATCTGCAAAGTTGAATTTGTATCTGGTGTCTGTGATTAAATGGTCTTTGTCAGCCAGAGGGATCCTGTCAAGGTCGACAGGAGGCGGGAGGAAAGGATTTTCCTCATCCTCTGTTTTCTTTGATTTTGGCACCATCATTGTAACAATACCTACAAGTAAAAAAAAATGGTTAGCGGGGATGACTGTGGCTTTGGGCGACTGACTGTAACGGAGAGGAAAACATGGAAAAATTATTTGGTGCAGTGATAGGGTAAATGATGAGGGAATGAAGGGTGAAGGTAGTTTTGAGCAAACAGATACCCGTTGGGCGCGGGGGACAGGTCAACAGGTTAACGGATAAGTTATCCAGTAATAAATGGCCAACGGTTCGTTTAGAGCGTGAGATGGTAGGTGACAATGAATGACAGATATGACCAGGCAACGTGGTGGGAGCTGATTGGGACTTGACCATGGTGAAGATACTTGTAACAGGGTGAGAGGATTGACAGAGTAATGAGATATGATCTTTAGGGGAGAACGTGGAAAATGACATCATGGGGTGATAGGGTATGTCAGACCATGGGAGGTGGTGGGATTCGAAACCAATGGATTCCTTCCATGTAGAGATAAGGGGCCCACCAAAAAAAAATCCATTCCAGACCCCCCCCTCTGTTAAAAATAGATCGGTAGGGGGGGTCCGAAAAACACCATGAGTCGTTGATTTGCATGCTTTCTTCTCAACCGTAGATCTGTGCGCAATATTTAAACTACANTTAAAAGAATAAAGTTTGGGGGGGGGGGCTTTCAAAATCTAATCTAGGTCGTGGATCTAGGTGCCGACTCCTGAGTTGTTCAGATGTGCACCTTTGTTATCTCTAATTCCGAACCCCCCCCCCACCATTAAAGGTAGAACGGTTGGGGGGTCCGGAAAGACTTGTCAAACGTAGATATGAGCGCAAACATATGAGCCATTCATATATGCGTTGTGCTTAACTGTGGGCACGTAGGCATATGTGCTCCGAAAAACTTAGGATAAGTACACATCGTGGGTTTTCCGAAGTTTTTTCATGTTTTTATCACCAAGGGGTTAGACATCAAACCTTTTAAACTTCAAAGATATGTTTCAACATGATCATCATGCTTGTTTTATTGAGATAAAGCAAACTACCCTATTCTCTAACCTAATTACCTATGAAAATTAACCCAGATTAAACTGTTGGACTAAGAAATTACTTTATCCTGGGGTTATCTGACAAAGAATAGGAAGTTTGGTCAAATTTATTCACTAACTAACCTAAATCACCTAGCTAAGATTAAATAGTTTAGCCAAGCTTATTCACTAATCCTATCAACATCAATTTAAAAGAACTTGGCCATGCTTGAAAGGTATGGACCAAGTAATTTTTATTGCATGGGGCTCTATTGAATTTCTTTTATGCCCTCTTTTATTCTTTTTCTTTCTTTTCTTTTTCTTTTTCTTTCTCTTTTCTTTTTCTCTTCTTTTTCTCAAATCATTTGCAGAATGGAAAATCATTTGACAAACAGAAACACTTAAAGAGATAACATTTCCAGTCACCAGATGATACTATGAATTATGGGGTTATAACACACATATTTCTATCATGAGACATTGAATGATGTGTGTGAAATTCTCCATCATTTCGTCCCTCTATCGTGTGAGAGATTTCTTAAGAAACAGGTTAATAGAATCTTCTTCTTTGCCATTTTTCTTTTCTACCACCATCGAGGGTTTCTTGGGTGTTCGAGAGTGATTGTACTCAAGAGAGACAAACTCGATACCCAAATGGCTATACTTGGACCTCGTTGGGGACATGCGCTAAAAAATGATCAAGAGCATCCTGCTCTGATACCACTGATCTTGATTATTTTTGGAACGAAATGAAAGAAGAGATATTACAATGAAATACTCATGAAAATTTCCAGAAACAGAGAAATACAACAATACTTGATTTTTATTAATGAAAGAATTGTAAAGAGACTTAAAAAATACAGAGTGCAAGACTCGCTAGAATGGTGGCATCTTTATCTCTGAAAAGAGATGTGATGGCTATGCTCATTCGCAATAAGATCATTACAATGAGACTTTGAAGGTATTTTTATGATAAAAATGAATGCCAAAACCCTACACATCCAGAAATCTAACCCTAGGAGATGAAACTCCAAAAGTCATGTGGGCCCCATTTGGGTAAGTTAGTCCATTAACTTCCCAGAGCCATAACGTTTGCATACAATGTCCATTTTAGGCACGTGATAGCCCATTGGAAAGGTATTTTTGAGAACCACACATTACATCATAAAACTCTAACTCCGTCTACAGGTTGACTGTGGCGAGAAAAAAAAAACATTGTTTATTTCCCCAAAAAAAACATGAAAGTACAACAAGATGTGTTGACATGAAAACATACAAAATAATCCAGTTGGATTAGGTGGGAGGCCACCAATATCCGCCTGGAAGATGTGTAGGGCTTCAAACAACCCCAAAAGTGTAGAACCCACAATTACAAAGAAGTACAGAAGAACGTGTTGCACTAAAAACTGAAAATAGGAGCCAGTTGGAATAGGTGGGTGGCCACCAATATCCACTTGGATCAATCCTCCCCCCTTAGGATGCAATGGTATCCATTGAGTTGTGTGCCCAGAGAAGAGGGAAAAAAAGTTTTTGAATCTGACACTTGGTGGGTTGCGTGCCTTGTTGGAAATGTTGTTCTTCTTAGCTTGTGGAAGACTATCACCAACCTATTGCAAGAGGGTTTAATATGTTCCACCAACCTATTATCTCTATGTGTGGGAGGGGTTTAATCTCATCCCTAGTGAAGCAACCCGATGTTGTATGGTTGTGGGTGTGGTGTTGTCGAAAAACCCAATTGTTTGACGACCTTAGTTGAGATGAGGTTCGTCTAGATGCCATTATAAAAAATGAAATACAATAGGGTCCCCTTCACCCACACCTATGAATGGAAGAGGCACTCCCCCTCTTAAGGATCTACTAGTTCTTTTATATGAATTGTTGTCGTCGGGAAAGTAGCAGTGGGGTCTACGTCGATTATCGGTTTGTTTTCAATATTTTTTTGGATCATATTCTAAATCAGGGTTCGGCTCCATTTCTTTGACCTTAGCCACCATTAACTGTTTCGAGCGACATTCATCCATGTTGTGTCGGGGGATTTTGCAGAAGTAACACCACTTCCTAGTGTCATTCTTCATCTTTACTTTACCCTTTTTGTCCCATGTCTTGGACTGGTTGTCTAGAGGTTGTTTGTTAGGGTCATATTTACCGTGCTTTGGTTGTTTCATATTTTCAAACCCTAATTCCCATTTGTTCTGGTGACTAAATTTCTGCTTGATTTTGACATCATATCGATAGGAAACTCACAATGATGAGATGTTTAGGAAATACATTTCATTTTGGATGTACCTATGCAGAGCCCCATGGTATTTCAAAACCAGATGCCACTAGGAGTCTTTGATACCTGGCTTGGTAGGCAAGGTATGGAAAGTATTTGTGAACTCTAGTATTGTTTAGTTCTTCTCTTGCCATAATGTGGTCCATCTCATGTACTGGTATTCATAGTTATCAAAAGGGTAGTGCTATTCTTTGACTGCATCCAAAAAAAAATCCCAAGTGGGATCGACCCCATATATTCCAGATTCCTCTATGGAAATTTTCTCCCAGTAAGTTTCCCACCAATGTTTGACACGAGGGAGATCCTTGAGGAGTGCGGAGGTGATATTTTCCTTGTCAATTTTTTTTTGAATAGAGAAATAACCTTCTAATAGATTTAACCATTTTTCTAGGGCATTCGCATCTATCTGACCTTCAAATATGGGAATATCAAAATTGACTTGTACCTTGAAGTGAGAGGTTCCTTCAAAATGGTCACTTGATGAAGTTGTGTCTATTTCTATTGGTAGGCATTCAAGGATGTGTGGGAAATTCTCCATCATTTCATCCCTTTGTCGTGCGAGAGCTTTCTCAAGAAACATTTTAATAGAATATTCTACTCCATTGTTTTTATTTTCTACCACCATCGAGAGTTTCTTGGGCGTGCGAGAGTGATTGTCCTCAAGAGAGACAAACTAGAGACCCAACCAGCTATACTCGGACCTCTTTGGGGACATGCAATAAAAAGACATTAAGAGTAGCCTAGTCTAATACCACTGATCCAAATTATTTTTGGAATGAAATGAAAGAAGAGATATTACAATTAAATAATCATGAAAATTGCCAGAAATAGAGAAATACAACAATACTTGATTTCTATTAATGAAAGAATTATAAAGAGACTGTAGAAATATAGAGTGAAAGACTCGTTAGAATGTTGACAGCTTTATCTCTGAGAAGAGATGTGATGGCTACGCTCATTCGCTAGAATATCATTACAATGAGGCTCTTAAGGCCTTTTTATGATCAAAATGAATTCCAAAACCCTAGACATCTAAAAACCTAACACTAGGAGATGAAACAACAAAATTCATTTGGGCCCCGTTTGGGTAAGTAGTCCATTAACTTCTTGGGGTCGTAACCTTTGCATACGATCTTTTTTTTAGGCACGTGATAGCCTGTTGGAAAGGTATTTTCGAGAAATACACACTACACCGTCAAAATCTATCTCTGTCTACAGTTTGACTGTGGCGAGACAAAAAACACTGTTTAGTGCCCCAAAATGGCCCTGGAATTACAACAAGATATGCAGACATAAAAACATACAAAATAATCCAGTTGGATTAGGTGGGAGGTCACCAGTATCCACTTGGAAGATGTGTAGGGATTCAAACAACCCTGGAAGTGTAGAACCCACAATTACAAAGAAGTACAGAAGAATGTGTTGCACTAAAACATCAAAAGATGAGCCAATTGGAACAGGTGGGTGGCCACCAATATCTACCTAGATCAATCCTCTCCCTTTAGGAAGAAATGGTCTCCATTGCATTGAGTGCCCAAGGATGAGGGAAAAGCAGTTTATGAATCTGACGCTTGGTGAGTTATGTGCCTTGTTGGAGAATTTGTGCTTGGTGGCTTATGGAACATTGTCACCAACTTGTTGCTAGAGGGGTTGAATATGTTCCAAAAACTTGTTGTCTCTAGGTTGGATGGGGCATTGTGTAGGCCCCATTGTAGGTGAAGAAACAATATCTTCTGTCTCTTCGACAATTTTGTTTTGCTGGATAGAAGGTATTGAGGCTGTAGTGGTCTTCTGTGTATCCTTTGAACATACTGTGAAGAGGATGAATTTTGCAGTATGAGATATTACCTTGCAGTGCTATTTTGGTGGAGAAGTAAACAGAACTACCTCTAGTATCATGTAGAGCTAACCTCCCAGAGTAATAATGACACTACGTGGTCTAGACTCATAGAAAACATGACGCTTCCACATATATGGTTGGTCCATAACAATATAAAAGACATCAAGAGAGGAAATATCACACACTACCTCATCCTTGAACAGATGGATTCCATAGGACAGAAGACACTGCTAGATGACATGAATATATCATCCCTGGTGAATCCAACCAATGTTGTATGGTTGCGGGTGTGGTGTTTTCTACAACTCCAACCATTTCATGACCTTAGCTGAGATGAGATTTTTTTGGTTGATGTTATCAACAATGAAATGCAATGGGGTCCCCTTCACCCACATCTATGAATGGAAGAGGCACTCCCCCTCTTCAGGATCTACTGATTCTTCTAGCTGAATTGTTGTGGTCACTATAATAGTAGTGAGGATTGCATCGATGATCTGTCTGTTTTCAATATTTTCTAGATCAGATTCAGAATCAGGGTTCAACTCTATGTCTTTGACCTCGACCACCAATGACTGGCTCGATTGACATTCATAAGTGTTGTGTGAGGGGATTTTGTGGAAATCATGTTGCTTCCCAGTTTCATTCTTCGTCTTTACTTTACCCTTTTTCTCCTGTGTCTTGGATTGGTTTTCTAGAGGCTATTGGTTAGGGTCATATTTAGCGTTATTTGGTTGTTTCATATTTGCAGATCCAAATTCCCATTTGTTCTTGTGCCTAAATTTTCACTTGATTTTGAAAACATATCGATAGGAAACTCCCAATGATGAGATGTTTAAGAAATCCATTTCGGTTTGGATGTAGCTATGCAAAGCCCCACGGTATTTTAGAACCAGATGTCACTCAGAGTCTTTGATACCCAACTTGGTGTGCAAGGTATGGAAAGTATTTTTGAACTCCAATACTGTTTGGATCTTCTCTTTCTGTAGTGTGGTCCGTCTCATGTACCGGTCTTCATAATTATCAATAGGGTAGTACTATTCTTTGACCACATCTACAAAAATGTACCAAGTGGGATCGAACCCATGTATTTCAGATTCCTCTGTGGAAATTTTCTCCCGATTATTTTCCCACCAATGTTTGACATGGGGAAGAGACTTGAGGAGTGCAAAGGTGATCTTTTCCCTATCGATTTTTTTTTGAAAAGAGAAATAAGCTTCTCACAGATTTAACTATTTTTCTAGGGTATCCACATCTATCTGACCTTAAAATATGGGAATATGAAAATTAACTTGTACCTTGAAGGGATAAATATGCATCTATTGCTATCGACAGGCGTTGAAGGATGTGTGTGAAATTGTCCATCATTTCATCCCTCTGTAACGCAAGAGATTGATCAAGAAAAAGGTTAATAGAATATTATGCTTCACCATTTTTCGTTTCTTCTTCCATCGAGGGTTTCTTAGGCATGCGAAAGTGATTGTCCTCAAGAGATACAAACTCGAGACCCAACTGGCTATTCTCTGACCTCGTCGGGGACATGTGATGAAAAATGATCAATAACAAACTTCTATGATACCACTGATCGATATTATTTTTGGAACGAAATGAAATCAGAGATATTACAATGAAATACTTGATTTCTATTAATGAAATAATTGTAAAGAGACTGTAAAAATACAGAGTGCAAGACTTGCTAGAATGGTGGCAACTTTATCTTTGAGAAGATATGTGATGGCTACGCTCATTCATAAGAAGATCATTATAATGAGGCTCTGAAGGCCTTTCTATGATAAACATAAATGCCAAAACCCTAGACATCCAAAAACCTAACTCTAGGAGATAAAACACCAAAATTCATGTGGGCCCTGTTTGGGTAAGTTAGTCCATTATTCTAAGGGTCATAACTTTTGCATATGATCTCCATTTTAGGTGTGTGATAGCCCGTTGGAAAGGTATTTTTGAGAACTATGCATTACACCATCAAACTTTAACTCTGTCTATAGTTTGACTGTGGTGATCCAAAAACACACTATCTAGTGCCCCAAAATGGCTCTAGAAGTACACCAAGATGTGTTAACATGAAAACATACAAAATAATCTATTTGGATTAGGTGGGAGGCCATCGGCATCCACCTAGAAGATGTGTAGGGCTTCAGGCAACCCTGGAAGTGTAGAACCCACAATTACAAAGAAGTACAGAAGAACGTGCCACACTAAAAAATGAAAAGAGGAGCTAGTTGGAACATGTGGGTGGCCACCAATATCCACTTGGATCAATTCTTCCCCCTTAGGAAGAAATGGTATCCATTGCATTGAGTGCCCAAGGAAGAGGGAAAAGCAATTTCTGAATCTTACACTTGGTGAGTTGTGTGCCTTGTTGGAGAACTTGTGCTTCTTGGCTTGTGGAAGAATGTCACGAACCTGTTGATGGAGGGTTTGAATATGTTCCACCAACTTGTTGTCTATGGGTTGGATGTTACATTGTGTAGGAACCATTATAGGTGAAGAAACAATATCTTCTGTCTCTTTTATAATATGTGTTTGCTGAATAGAAGGTGTTGAGGTTTCAGTGGTTGTAGTGGTATTTTGTGCATCCTTTGAACAGACTATGAAGATGATGATTTTTGCATTATGGGAGGTTACCTTGTGGGGTTGTTTTGGTGGAGCAGTAGTCAAAACTACCTCTGGTATCATGTAGATCTAAACTCCCATATTAATAATGACACTATGTGGTCTAGACTCATAGAAAATATGGCGTTTCCACATATATGGTTGGCCCAAAACAACATCACAGACATCAAGAGGGGAAATATCACACACTACCTCATCCTTGAAGGGATGGATGCCATAGAACATGCGACAATGCTAGTTTATGTGAAGATCTCATCCCTGGTGAATCCACATGATGTTGTATGGCTACAGGTGTGGTGTTGTCAAACACCCCAACTGTTTGATGACCTTAGATGTGATGAGGTTCCTTTGGATATCGTTATCAACATTGAAATGAAATGGGGTCCCCTTCACCCACAAATGTGAAAGGAAGAGGTGCTCCCCCTCTTTAGGATCTATTGGTTCTTCTAGCTAAATTGTTGTGGTCACAATAGTAGTAGTGGGGTCTGCGTCGATGATCTGTATTTTTTAAATATTTTCTAGATCAGATTTTGAATTAGGGTTTGACTCTGTGTCTTTGAGCTTGGCCACCAATGACTGTTTCGAGTGACATTCATCGGTGTTGTGCCAAGGGATTTTGTGGAAGTCACACCACTTCCTAGTGTCATTCTTCATCTTTACTTTACCTTGTTTCTCCTTTGTCTTTGTATGGTTGTCTAGAGGCTCTTGGTTAGGTCTATCTTTATCGTTCTTTGGTTGTTGCATATTTGCAGACCTGAATTCCCATTTGTTCTGGTGCCTAAATTTCTTCTCCATTTTTATAGCACATCGATAGGAAACTCCCAATGATGAGATGTTTAGGAATTCCATTTCAGTTTGTATGTACCTATGTAGAGCCCCATGATATTTCAGAACTAGATTCCACTCGGAGTCTTTGATATCGAGCTTGGTGCGCAAGGTATGGAAAGTATTTGTGAACTCTAGTACTATTTGGCTCTTCTCTTGTCGCAATGTGGTCCATCTCATGTATTGGTATTCATAGTTATCAACAAGGTAGTATTGTTCTTTGACCTCATCCACCGACAAAATCCCAAGTGGGCTCGACCCCATATATTCCAGATTGCCCTGTGGAACCTTACTCCCAGTAAGTTTCCCACTAATGTTTGACATGAGGGAGAGCGAAGGTGATATTTTCCCTGTCAGGAAAATTTTGAATAGAGAAATAACCTTCTAATAAATTTAACCATTTTTCTAGGGCATTCACATCTATCTGACCTTCAAATATGGGAATATCAAAATTAAATTGTATCTTGAAGGGAGAGGCTCCTCCAAAATGGTCGCTTGATGAATATGTGCTTGTTGCTATCGACAGGCGTTGAAGGATGTGTGCAAAATTATCCCTCATTTTGTTCCTCTGTCGCACAAGAGATTTCTCAAGCAACAACAAGTTAATAAAATCTTTTTCTCCTCCATTTTTATTTTATGCCACCATCAAGGGTTTCTTTGGCGTGCGAGAGTGATTTTCCTCAAGAGAGACAAACTTGAGATCCAACTGGCTATACTCAGACCTCGTCAGGGACATGCGCTAAAAAAATATCAAGAGCATCCTGCTCTGATACCACTAATTCGTATTATTTTTGGAACAAAATGAAAGCAAAGATTTTACAATGAAATACTCATGAAAATTTCTAGAAATAAATAAATACAACAATACTTGATTTCTATTAATGAAATAATTGTAAAGAGAATGTAAAAATACATAGTGCAAGACTCGCTAGAATGGTGGCATATTTATCTTTGAGAAGAGATGTGATGGCTACGCTCATTCGCAAGAATATCATTACAATGAGTCTTTGAAGGCATTTTATGATAAACATGAATTCCAAAACCCTAGACATCCAAAAATGTAACCCTAGGAGATGAAACTCCAAAAGTCATGTGTGTCCCATTTGGCAAGTTAGTCCATTAACTTCCTGGTGTCGTAACTTTTTCATATGGTATCCATTTTAGGCACATGATAGCCCATTGGAAAGGAATTTTTGAGAAATACACATTACAACGTCAAATTATGACTCTGTCTACTGTTTTACTGTGGCGAGCCAAAAAAACATTGTTTAGTTCCCCAAAACGGCCCTGGAAGTACAACAAAATGTGTTGACATGAAAACATATAAAATAAGTCAATTGGATTAAGTGGGAGGCCACTAATATCCACCTGGAATATGTGCATGGCTTCAGACAACCCCAGAAGTGTAGAACCCACAATTACAAAGAAGTATAGAAGAACGTTTTGCACTAAAAAATGAAAAGAGGAGACAGTTAGAACAGGTGGGTGGCCACCAATATCCACCTGGATCAATCCTCCCCCCTTATGAATAAATGGTCTCTATTGCATTGAGTGCCCAGGGAAGAGGGAAAAGCAACTTATGAATCTAATGCTTGGTGAGTTGTGTACCTTGTTGGAGAAGTTGTGCTTCTTGGCTTGTGGAAGACTGTCACCAACCTGTTGCTGGAGGGGTTGAATCTGCTCCACCAACAAGTTGTCTCTAAGTTGGATGGGGAATTGTGTAGGCACCATTGTAGGTGACGAAAAAATATCTTTTGTCTCTTCGACAATATGTTTTTGTTGGATATAAGGTTTTGAGGTTGTAGTGGCTGTGGTGGTCTTATGTGCATCCTTTGAATAATCTGTGAAGAGAATGAATTTTGCAGTATGAGATATTACCTTGTTGTGTTGTTTTGGTGGAGCATTATTTAGAACTACCTCTGGTATCCTATAGAGCTGACCTCCTAGAGTAATAATGACACTACGGGGTCTAGACTCATAGACATCATGATGTTTCCATATATATGGTTAACCCAAAACAACATCACAGACATCAAGAGGGGAAATATCACACACTACCTCATCCTTGAAGGGATGGATGCCATAGGACAGGAGACACTGCTGGCTGACGTGAATATCTCATCCCTGGTGAAGCCACCCACTGTTGTATGGTTTCAGGTGTGGTGTTGTCGATAACCCCAACTATTTGATGACCTTAGCTAAGATGGGGTTCTTCAGGATGTTGTTATAAACAATGAAATGCAATGGGGTCCCCTTCACCCACATCTGTGAATGGAAGAGGATCTCCCCCTCTTCAGGATCTACTGGTTCTTCTAGTTGAATTGTTGTGGCGACAATAGTAGAAGTGGGGTCTGCATCAATGATATGTCTGTTTTCAATATTTTCTACATCGGATTCTGAATCAGGGTTCGGCTTTGTGTCTTTGACCTCAGCCACCAATGACTGTTTTGAGCGACATTCATCAGTGTTGTGCCAGGGGGTTTTGTGGAAGTCACACCACTTCCCAGTGTCATTCTTTGTCTTTACTTTACCCTTTTTTTCCTGTGCCTTGGATTAGTTTTCTAGAGGATTTTGGTTAGGGCCATCTTTACCATGCTTTGGTTGTTGAATATTTGCATACCCGAATTATAAATTGTTATGGTGCCTAAATTTCTTCTCGATTTTGACAATATATCGATAGGCAACTCCCAATGATGAGATGTTTAGGAAATCCATTTCCGTTTGGATGTACCTATGTAGAGCCCCATGGTATTTCAGAATGAGATGTCACTCATAGTATTTAATACCCATCTTGGAGCACAAGGTCTGGAAATTATTTGTGAACTCCAGTACTGTTTGGCTCTTCTCTTGCCACAGTTTGGTCCATGTCATGTACTCATGTTCATAGTTATCAACGAGGTAGTATTGTTCTTTGACCACATCTAAAAACAAATACCAAGTGGGCTCGACCCCATATATTCCAGATTCCTCTGTGGAACTTTTCTCCCAGTAAGTTTCCCACCAATGTTTGACATGGGGGAGAGCCTTGAGGAGTGTGAAGGTGATATTTTCCTTATCAAAAAATTTTTGAACAGAGAAATAACATTCTAATAGATTTAACCATTTTTCTAGGGCATCCGCATCTATCTGACCTTCAAATATGGGAATATCAAAACTAACTTGTACCTTGAAGAGAGAGGTTCCTCCAAAGTGGTCACTTGATGAAGATGTGCATGTTTCTATCAACATGCATTGAAGGATGTCTATGAAATTCTCCATCATTTCATCCCTTTGTCACATGAGAGCTTGCTCAATCAACAGTTTAATAGAATGCTCTTCTCCACCATTTTTCTTTTCTTCCACCATCGAGGGTTTCTTGGGTGTGCGAGAGTGATTGTCCTCAAGAGAGATGAACTTGAGACCCAACTGGCTATACTCAGGCTTCGTCGGGGACATGCGCTAAAAAACGATCAAGAGCAACCTTCTCTGATACCATTGATCCAAATTATTTTTGAAATGAAATGAAAGCAGAGATATTACAATGAAATACTCATGAAAACTTCAAGAAACAAAGAAATACAACAATACTTGATTTCTATTAATGAAATAATTGTAAAGAGATTTTAANCTCTGATACCATTGATCCAAATTATTTTTGAAATGAAATGAAAGCAGAGATATTACAATGAAATACTCATGAAAACTTCAAGAAACAAAGAAATACAACAATACTTGATTTCTATTAATGAAATAATTGTAAAGAGATTTTAAAAATACATAGTGCAAGATTCACCAGAATGGTGGCAACTTTATCTCTGAGAAGATATGTGACATCTACGCTCATTCACAAGAAGATCATTACAATGAGGCTCTGAAGGATTGTTTTTATGATAAACATGAATTCCAAAACCCTAAACATCCAAAAATGTAACCCTAGGAGATGAAACTCCAAAAGTCATGTGGGCCCCGTTTGGGTAAGTTAGTCCATTAACTTACCGGTGTCATAACTTTTGCGTACGATCTATGTTTTAGGGACTATATAGCCTGTTGGAAAGGTATTTTTGAGAACTATGCATTATGTCGTCAAACTCTTACTCCATCTACAGTTTGTTTGTAGTGAGCCAAAAAAACATTATTTAGTGCCCTAAAATGGACCTGGAAGTACAACAAGATGTGTTGACATGAAAACATACAAAATAATCTAGTTGGATTAGGTGGGAGGCAATTAGTATCCACTTGGAATACGTGTAGGGATTCAAAGATCCCCGGAAGTGTAGAATTCACAATTACAAAGAAGTACAAAAGAACGTGTTGCACTAGAAAATGAAAAGAGGAGCCATTTGGAATAGGTGGGTGGCCACCAACATCCACCTATATCAATCATCCCCCATTAGGAAGAAATGGTCTCCTTTGCATTGAGTGACCAGGGAAGAGGGAAAAGCAATTTATGAATTTGACGCTTGGTGTGTTGTGTTCCTTGTTGGAGAAGTTGTGCTTCTTAGTTTGTGGAAGACTGTCACCAACCTGTTGCTAGAGGGGTTGAATATGTTCCACCAAATTGTTGTCTCTGGGTTGGATGGGGCATTGTGTAGGCACCATTGTAGGTGAAGAAACAATATCTTCTGTCTCTTCGACAATCTATTTTTGCTGGATAAAACATGTTGAGGTTGTAGTGGTTATAGTGGTATTTTGTGCATCATTTGAACAGACTATGAAGAGGATGAATTTCACAGTATGTGAGATTACCTTGCGGTGTTGTTTTGGTGGAGAAATAGTCAGAACTACCTTTGGTATCTTGTAGATTTGACCTCCTATAGTAATAATGAAACTACAGGGTCTAGACTCATAGAAAACATGATGTTTCCACATATATGGTTGGCCCAAAAAAACATCACAGAGATCAAGAGAGAAAATATCACACACTACCTCATCCTTGAAGGGATGGATTCCATAGGATAGGTGAAAATGTTGGCTGACATGAAGATCTCATCCCTGGTGAAGCCAACAAATGTTGTATGGCTGCAGGTGTGGTGTTGTCGACAATGCCAATAGTTTGAAGACCTTAGATGAGATGAGGTTCTTCTGGCTGTCGTTATCAACAATGAAATGCAATGGTGTACCCTTCAACCACACCTGTGAATGGAAGAGGATCTCCCCCTCTTCAGGATCTACTGGTTCTTCTAGCTGAATTGTTGTGGTCGCGACAGTAGAAGTGGGGTCTACTTCGATGATTTGTCTATTTTCAATATTTTCTAGATTGGATTCTAAGTCAGGGTTCGGCTCTATGTCTTTGACCTTGGCCATTAATGACTATTTCAAGCGATATTCATCGGTATTGTTCTAGGGTATTTTGTGGAAGTCACACCACTTCCCACTGTCATTCTTCATCTTTAATTTACCCTTTTTGTCCTGTGTCTTGGATTGGTTATCTAGAGTCTGTTGGTTAGGGTCATCTTTACTGTGCTTTGGTTGTTGCATATTTGCAAACTTGAGTTCCCATTTGTTCTGGTTCATAAATTTCTGCTCAATTTTGACAACATATCGATAGGAAGCTCCCAATGGTGAGATGTTTAGGAAATCTATTTCGGTTTGGATGTACCTATGAAGAGCCCCATGGTATTTCATAACTAGATGTCGCTCAAAGTATTTTATACCCAGCGTGGTGCGTAAGGTATGGAAAGTATTTGTGAACTCTGGTATTATTTGGATCTTCTCTTGCCGCAATGTGGTCCATCTCATGTACTGGTCTTCATAGTTATCAATAGGGTATTACTGTTCTTTGACCACATCCACAAAAAAATCCCAAGTGGGCTTAGCCCCATATATTCCATATTCCTCTGTGGGAATTTTCTCCCAGTAAGTTTCCCACCAATGTTTGACACGGGGGAGAGCCTTGAGGAGTGCGAAGGTGATATTTTCCCCGCCGAAAAAAAATTGAACAGAGAAATAACCTTCTAATATATTTAACCATTTTTCTAGGGAATCCGCATCTATCCAACCTTCAATTATCAGAATATAAAAATTAAATTGTACCTTGAAGGGAGAGGTTCCTCCAAAATGTTCACTTGATGAAGATGCGCTTGTTTCTATCGGTAGGAGTTGAAGGATGTGTGTGAAATTTTCCATCATTTTTTCACTCTTTCACGCTAGATCTTGCTCACAAAACAGGTTAATAGAATGTTATGCTCCACTATTTTTCTTTTCGGTTGCCATCAAGATTTTCTTGGGCATGCGAGAGTGATTTTCCTCAAGAAAGACAAACGCGAGACCCAACTGGCTATACTAGGACCTCGTCGAGGAAGTGCACTAAAAAATGATCAAGAGGAGCCTACTCTGATACCATTGATCCAAATTATTTTTGGAACATAATGAAAGCAGAGATATTACAATGAAATACTCATGATAATTTCTAGAAACAGAGAAATAAAATAATACTTGATTTCTATTAATGAAAGAATTGTAAAGAGACTGTAAAAATACATAGTGCAAGACTTGCTAGAATGGTGCCATCTTTATCTTTGAGAAGAGATGTGATGGCTACTCTCATTTGCAAGAAGATAATAATAATGAGGTTCTGAAGGCATTTTTATGATAAACATGAATTCCAAAACCCTAGACATCCAAAAACCTAACCCTAGGAGATGAAACGTGAAAATTCATGTGGGCCCCGTTTGGGTAAGTTAGTCCATCAACTTCCTAGGGTCATAACATTTGCATACAATCTCTGTTTTAGGCACGTGATATCCAGTTGGAAAGGTATTTTTGAGAAATACACATTACGCCCTCAAATTCAAACTTGGTCTACATTTTGACTGTGGCGAGCCAAAAAACATTGTTTAGTGCCCCAAAATGGCTCTAGAAGTACAAAAAGATGTGCTGACATGAAAACATACAAAATAAGATTGTTGGATTAGATGGGATCCCACCAGTATCCACTTGGAATATGTGTATGGATTTATATAGCCCTGGAAGTGTGGAACCCACAATTACAAAGAAGTACAGAAGAATGTGCTGCACTAAAAATTGAAAAGAGGAGCCAGTTGGAATAGGTGGGTGGCCACCAATATCCACCTAGATCAAATTTGTACCTGAATTAATATGGACTATTATCTTTCAAATGCAACTAGTGGCATTGAATTTGGATCCTCACTATAAGAACTAGTCAAATAACCCTACCTTCCATAAACTATATCACATAAATTAAAATGATTCAAACTATGAAATTTTTACCAATTGAAATTCAATATATTTTCTTATTATCCTACAAATTTCACATTTTCAAACATCACTAATAAGAATTTATAGCAAAATTACCAAAATGACTCGTTTGAGATTGATTTTAGGGCTAGTAAAAAGACCTAACTTCCACGGGATATATCTCTGAAAGTATAACGACCCATAACCTAATTTTTTTACCACAAGTACCTTGATATGTCATCTAAGTAAACTCAAAATTTTGTTATCTAAATCATCCCAAAAAATAATTTACAATGAAAATTCCAATATGACTCGCTTGAAGAAGCAAAACCCTAGGATTGATGCTCTAAAACCAAATGTTATGTACCAAATGCTTAAGATATCAGAATAAACCAAAAATACACACCATGGAAACAAATGCAATCATGGAGAACAACTCCAATATTGAAAAGACACATGAGTTACATGATAAATCCTTAAATAATAGGAGAACCTCCTCCAAATACCCAAATATATTCATACATCACAATTCACATCTCCTCAATAATGAATACATGATCTCTATATATATTATTCACACACTACACATGAGCCCCCTTTACTATTAGGACAACCCTATTACATATACATGTACATTTATCCCCATATATGTCCCCCCTTGGGGTCATATCATATACATTTAACCCCATATATGCCCCCCTTGGGTCATAACAAACCCATTCCCTCTAAAACCAAAGGAATGGAAAAGATTGTTGGATTACTGAGAGGGGGGGTGAATCAGTAATAAAGAATTTTAATCATTTTAACCATATAATCCAAGTGTTATATCAATGTAGCATTATCATCCAATAACTGCAGAGTAAATAAGCAATGAACAAATGAACAATCATACACATACACAGTACACTAGTGTTTTACGTGGAAACCCAAATTGAGAGAAAACCACAGAATGATTTTTCTTATATGTCTTGAAGAATTACATTCATTGGAAGCACCAACTTC
>SNQJ01S0010159.1:103361-133189 GCA_010110895.2 Picea sitchensis
TAATTTCTCCATTAAATTTATTATTGAAATATTTTATTTTGTATTCACTTTGAATTATAATACACTCATTACTTCACTTTATTATTTACCTTTTAAAATCTCTTAAACCACTTTGACTACTTTGACTTTTTGGGGCTTCTAGATGACTTATGAGAGTCCTCCAACTTCGTAAGACCATAACTCTCAAACTGTGAGGAGTTATGTGACATTCCACATACCACCAGAAATGGAATGACAAGCACTATCCATATAGGATAGTTTCCCTAAAAAATTCACTGTCCTCCATCTCATTATTCCACAATTAAGAATGGGTTCTATTACTCCACAAAGTGTCTTCCTGTGAGGGATTTCACCATAAGGGGACCACTTTGGATTTCATCCATATTTACTTCTTATTAACCATGACAAAACAATAATGAGTCATATTTATATCAAACAATATTGGGTCCATTACCCAAACCTTTGTGCTACAGGGCTTTCTTCAAGGGTTGACATCAATGACAACCAAACTTAATCAACAAAGATATGTCGATGATACCAATTTTTTTTGGACACATGGGAGAAATAGTCTGGATGATTTATTTAATCAACTAAACAACCAACATGGGAACACAAAGTTTACAATGGAAACAAAAAATAACAACATCATAACTTTATTAGATATCCTTCTCATGAAAAACGATGATGGCACCCTCATGCACTAGGTTTATAGGAAACCCACTCACATTGACAAATATTTGCATGCTAACTCCCATAATTTCCCTTCCCCAAAACTAGGGGTGATCAACACTTTGGTTACTTGAGCATTAAAAAATTTAGACAAAGAGCATGTGGAACAAGAACTGGATCATTTGGCTCAAATTTTCAAGAAGAATGTATACAAAGATAACTAATTTAATA
Source organism: Picea sitchensis (assembly GCA_010110895.2). Lineage (NCBI taxonomy): Eukaryota > Viridiplantae > Streptophyta > Pinopsida > Pinales > Pinaceae > Picea > Picea sitchensis. Next base: position 104,262 of record SNQJ01S0010159.1, read on the forward strand.
ATAGCACTGCAAGTAGGACCAATGTTTGACAAACGAATGTTAATCAACTAAAAAATATATTTTTTCCTTACATCAAAGGAGTTTCATAGAAACTAGCTAGAATCTTGAAGAAGGGTAGCATTAGTGTGGCATTCTCCCCACCAAACACCATAAAAGTAACAATGGACTCTACCAAGTATCCAATTGAGCTAAGCATGTACAATTGTTTCTATTATATACCATGCTCTTGTGGTAAATTTTACATTGGTGAGATTGGAAAATCTATGAAGGTTAGACTCAAGGAACATAGGGTTGATCTGAAATGGAACATAACTCATAAATATATCTTGGATAAACACTCTTCAAGGAATATCCACTAAGTTTATATGAAATATGACAAGATCGTTGCAAAATTTGATCATTACGAGAAAGGGAAAATCATGAAACCCCTTGAAATAGAATTACATCCAAAATACCTCAATAGGGATGAGGGTTGGAAGCTCAATGAGAACTAGAAACCTATAATTCACCTACTAAAAAAAAACACGCTTCCAATAGGTTGAATTGATATATTATGAGATATTGGAATTGTTATAATTAATGTTTATACATTCTATTAAGTAAACATCATATAATCTGATCTTCTAATGGTGATTTCAGTGGGGGATCAAAATGCATCGAGTTGTCACTCGTTGAATGTAGAGATCTAATTAAAATCAATTATATAATGATCCAATCTAGATCATACCTCCCCATTTAGGGAAGCTTTTAGTCCCCAAAATATTTTACTAAATGAGGTGAGGAAATTTTTCCTCTACCTTCTCCCTTGAGTACCATTTTTCCTTGCCTAGAAGTTGTCCTTTCAACCCATATTTCCAAAGTTTATCTTGCCCATGTATGGTAGTTCTGAACTTCTTCTGAAAAATTATATATTCAACCAACTTTGCTTGAGATTTTGGTGCTAATTCCTCTATGGAAGGTAGGGACTTCTTCTCAGTATCTGATCTAACATGGAAGGCCCATAGAGTTTCATATTATCCATATTCACTATTGAGTAAACGTGCATATTGTTGGAAAGTTGGTTGTCATTGATGTAAAAACAAAGTGGTTGTTATTGATGTCAACATATGTGATAGGAGTATTTGGAGAAGTCTCCAAAGTGGTCCCCTTATGGCGTAGCTCTAAGCATGGCCCTCACGAGAAGACACTTTGAAGAATTCTACAAGAAACACATAGGTGTGGTCATGAGGCCCAAATTTGTTTGAGGAATAAAGACATGAAGGATAGTGTAAATGTAGGTAATAAACTCATATATGGATAGCCCTCATCATTGTGTTTCCAACGATAGGTGGAATTCCATGCAGCTCCTCACAGTTGAGGAGTTATGAGGTGATGAAGTTGGAAGCCCCAAATATGGGTTATGAAGTCCCTAAATAGTTACAAGTAATTAATGAAAGGGTAAAGTGGTTGTAACAAGAAATTTCAAGAATACCTAAAGTTAAGGAAGCCCCAAAGTTAAGGAAAGAGGTTACTTAGAAAAAGTATATATACACCTCAAGAAGCCTCTCATTAACACATTCACTTACACAAGTTGATTGAATATCTCTCTAAGTGAGAAAGTGATTCTTATCTGAGGTAACCAAGGATATCTAAGGTGAATTTCAGAGGGAAGATGAAGTGAAGAAGGTATAAATTCCAAGGGAGGATGAAGTATTGTGATTATTTATTCCAAGGTACGTTTGTTAAAAGGTCATCTTACCATTTTTTCTACAACTTTTTTTCTAGAATGATTCAGATAGTGAAAATTGGAGGCTGTTGATAATACATAGCAATGTACCTATGGTAAAACTTTCAACTTTTGGGTCTTTGAATTTTTGGAGATACACTCTGTGGAAGATAGGGTTTTTGGCTAGTCCTAAAACTAGTCTCAAACAGGTGTTTCGGGTAAAACAATCATAACTTATTCATAGAGGATACAAATTATGTGAGACAAATTACAATGGAAATATAATAGTCTATGGTACATTTTGTGCAAGTTTCAGAATCAGATATCAAATATTGAGTATGTGGCATGTTTTACAAGTTCTCTCTCTAGAATAGGTTAAAATTCAAGAAGGTTTTCCACTTTCTCTATAACTTATGTTCTGATAATTTTTAGACCCTGAAATTTTGAGGAGATGGAAGAAAGATATCAGAGTATCTGTGGTTAAAATATTAGACCTTAATTCATTAGATGTATTTATTTATGCTTGTTGAAATTTAGGGTTTGTGACTAATCCAAAACTAGTCTCATGATACTAAGGTAAAGTTTGATGAAGATGTTATTCTATTGTTGTTGAAGTTGATGAAGAGCTACAGGTCTGCAATATTGTGTATCATGTCTGTTGCAGGATTAGAGGTATGCTTTAGATGTGCTATTGAAGGTTATGTTTATGTTACATGCTTGAGGCATGTATTGATGATGATGGTACATGATATGGTACACCTTTACGATGATATGGTACATTTCTAGAGGTACTTCTTGGTGATGTTGGTACATGGTATGATACAGGTTGATGTACATGGTATGGTATAGGTTTTGGCATCCATGTGAGTGGATCTAGTTACAGTTGGTTGATGATGGTATATCAATAACATAGGTAGTGGTAGTGACAGTGATAGGGACAGTGATAGGTTGGATGATTGGTTGATCATCAATTAGTTGTTGATGTGACAGTGACAGTTTGGTTGATGTGATAGTGATACTTACAGCTTGGTTGATGTATCATTGACAATGGGAGTTACAGTTTGATCAATGGTAGTGACAAGATAGGGAAAGGAAAGGGGGGTGTAGCCTCCTTCTAGCTGGTGCCTAAGAACTCAGGGCGTTGGAGCTTCCTTCAGGTTGGTGCCTGTAAATCATGGGGATGTAGCCTCCTTCTAGTTGTAGCTATAGAATTCATAGAATTGGAGATTCCTTCAGGTTGGTGCCTATAAATCAGGGGGTTGGAGCCTCCTTCCAATTGTATATGGAGAATTTAGGGAGTTTTATCTTCCTTCAGGTTGGTGCCTCCTTCCAGTTGGTGCTGGAGAATTTGGAATTTGGTGCTTCCTATGAATGTATTCTCAATATATATATATAAGAAAACATTCTTTGGTTTTCTCCCATTTGGGTTTTCACGTAAATTTTGGTGTATTGTGCATGTGGTTATTTGATGTGATGATACTTCTTATGGTTATATGCTCATTATATATTGAATGAAATCATAAATGATATACTACTCATAAAGTTGAAGTTTAGATATTGTGATTGAAATTGGTAAAAAGTGATCATATAGATTCACCCCCTCCCCTTAGTATTCCAACACATATATGGGGATAGACTAAGTCTATAGGCATTATCACCCACCTTCTCCAATAGTTCAAAAGGGCCATACCACAAAGCTGTGATATTCTTACTGGGACCTTGTAGTCTTTCCTCGCTCAGTTGTAACCAAACTCTTTCTCCCTTCTTGGTTTTTGGAAAACCACACAAAATCCATGGAAATGCTTTCCCAAGGTCGAGTGGGTATAGATAAGGGATGGAATAAAAAATTCTTTATATTACTAAGCTTGCTGGTAAAATAAATCATGCATCCTCTAACACACTGAGCTACTTATTATTCATTATGGGACAATATTAAATACAAAAACCTTTGTAATATGGAAAATGTCTTCCCAACATCAAAATTTCCTACAACCTTGGAGGTATGAGCCATCTTGATAAGCTACAATCTTGAACCTTTAGGAACACAATGCTTGTCTAGCTTATAGAGAAACCCATTGTACAGATGATAGTCAAAATTAACATCACCTTCATTTATACATATTTGTCCCTGTAGCTACTGAAACACCTATGTAAAATCCCCATCTTCTTTGTATTCCTACTTTTATGCATCATGGATTAAAAATCCATGTGCATAATAGTTCCTAAAGCTATAATATTAGATGTGCATGGTATCGAAAGCATGTCTACCAACATATTAGTCCCACCCTTCTTATATTTGATTACTAGATGAAACTATTTCAAAAACCCCATCCACTTGTAATGTTTAGTTTGTTGAATATTACTCCGGGCCTAAAAATTGCAATGGTTGGTGATAATTGTGGATAATAGTTTCCTTTCCAATCATATAGTGCTTCCACTTCTTAACATCTTGAACCATAACATAGATTTCCTTATCATAGGTCGGTAGTTCAAGAATTACCCATGAAACATTTTAGAATTATAGCATATTGAATTACCTCCTTGCATCAAAACCATTCCCATAGCATACCTACTTACATCTATCTCTACTTAGAAAGGCTTTTGTAAGTTAGGAAATATGATAACTAGTGCTTGACTAGTCTTTCATTTCAACTCATTGAAATCTTTCTGCTAAATCTTTCCCCAATGGAAACTCTTAATATCACCTATTATGGCATGGATTGGTGTAGCTATCACTGAAAATGATGCTACGAGATTCCATAGGTATTGTTCTAACCCAACAAAGCTCCTAACTTCAGTGACATTAGTAGGAATTGACCAATTTATGATGGCCTCCATCTTTGTGGGACATATCTTGTGTTTTCATCCACCAATAATGTACCCAAAATACACCAATGACTGTAGAGAAAACTCACATTTCTTGAGGTTAGCCAGTAGCTGATGCTTTTTCAAAGTTTCTAGCACCAAAATGAGATGTGAAATATGCTCTTCCCATGTAGTGAAATAAACTAATATTTCATCCAAATATACTAATACAAATGAATCTAAATGTGATCTAAATTGGGCCATAATACATCATTCATCAATCACATAAATTTAGATAGTGCATTAAACAAACCAAAATGCATGATCAACCATTCATACATACCTTTCCTTACCTTGAAGGAAGTCTTCTAGGTGTCTTCTTATTTAACACATACTTAGTGGTATCCTAATTTGAGATCCAAATTGGTGAAGTACTTGGCATGCTACAATTGATCTAAAAAATCATTAATCCCAAGTGTTAGCGCTAGAAGTCAACTCAAGACTGCTATTGAGTCAAGCCTAGCACATCTTGTTTCAAAATTCTCAATAATTTTATGAAGATGGATAAATCCTTGCTTGGTTTGAAAGGGAATAATGATCTGATCTGTTAAGATCACTTACCTAGGTGCATCAAGTCAGGTAAATAAAACTAATGGCTAGAGACTCTAAGTTTTAGGTGACGTGATTGAGAGAAGGGAAACACAAATCTAATAAATCCACCAATAAACAAATCTTTTCATTAATGTCCTTATACCTTAGAAGAATAAACCTTTATCTAGAAATCATTCTAAATCAGATTTAAGAAGAATAAAACCAATGTGGCAAAGATTACTGAAAACCCTTTAAAGAAACCTTCTCAACACATAAGCATTTTTCATAACATCATATAACATCAACAAAGTGTTTTAGAAGAAAATAGGAAGATATTAAACATATAAGGAATACAAAACTAACCATTAACTTTATTATCAACTAAAGTCTTTACTTAGGCAAGATAAATCAAAACAGTCTGTAGATATACAATATCAAGACAAAACAATGATCGAACCCTTTATTATTCTACTTCATGAAATATATAGAGTTTTACATTAGTTTCATACATTTATGATCAATCTGATATCTATGGATATATAAAAACTAACTCCTACAGGCCCTAAGGGTGAATTTTACCTATATCTATTGATACATAGAAATATAAAACAATTAAAATTTAGATCATATAATCTAGGCGACAACTTTGCATAGAGATAGGTCCTTTGTTGACTTGATTACACCTTGATGGTACGCTGCATCCTTCACCAAATATTCTAAGATCCACCTGATCCTCTGTCATCCATCTGTTCCAACACTTTGAAAACTCAAAAATAGATGACTGATATGTATTGTCATCCACCAAAAAATAGGTTGTAAATCAAATTTAAAAGGGATATCATACTCTCTCTTCAGATTCCATAAAATATTTACCTCATCATCTTCTTTTCCCATCACAAAAATGAAATTATGTGTCCTCTTCTGCAAAATTGTCTACTCCAGGTGTTCCTGTAGCACCAATATTTTTCATGTGAGGAGTGTTGTTGGAACTTCTTGTATCGCTATTTTAAAATTCAATTTTAATATCCTTAATTCCTTTTTCTTGCCTAGGTTACAACCAATCATTATTCATAGGGAGATAATACCTTAAGTTCACGAAAACAAAAAGGCTTTCTTAAAGCATCCATCATCTTTTAATCAAAAAGAAGGTTTTGCATAAACACCTAAGTTCTCAAATTGAAACTTCTCCCTTAAAAACAAATTTAGTTGCCTCAGCTAACAGATCCAAATTGTTACCTCTTGTTTGATTTGTTTCAGAATGAGTTGTCATTTTCTTTGGCTTACCATATTCAGATATGGTCATAGGTTTTGGTCCCTTCTTTCTCTGTTTACTTTGTTTTCTTGCAGAAACTTTGTCTTTTTCTGTAGGAGCCTTTTTTTTTGTTGTTAGATCCTCTTTCTTAGGTTTCTTCTTCTCAGTTCTGATTTTAGAAACCTTCTTTCTTGTTGGTGGATACACATTAGGTTTTGTAGGCTCATCATCGATTACTATAACCTTATCTTTGATTGCAAGGTTATACATGGATTTAGATTTCAATCTGAACTTTTTTTGTGGCCTAGTGCTTCTTTTCCTTATCATAATTTTGTATCTATCAACATCATCTTCAGAAGAACTAGAACTAGGAGGAACAATATTTGTAATAGGTGCTTTAGGTTGTATAGGGATTTCATGTACCTCTATTGTCTCAGGTTCTTGAACCTCATTCAAAATCATAGGTTCTTCTGACCTTTTACTTTTTCAGATATAAACCTTCTGTGCATGCGGGAAAGGATGCCTACCTCCACCCAGTACATGAGAAGATCCTTCACCTATTTGCAAACTGGTTGGGGTAGCCTCAGCTTGTTCATCTAAAATATTCAAACTGGTTTTTCTTTTATTCTTCCTTGAAATAACAAGTTGATTTTTACTTGATGATTCTCCTTGCATTGGCTCAACAATTTTTTCAGTCAAATTTTGGGTAGGAGGATGAAATTATGTTTTAAACCTTGACTGGATCAAGAATTGATCCTTTGTCCTCTGTCTTTTCTCCATATATGATTTAATGGGTGTCTTGATTAACCCTTGATGATAGATACCATGCGGGGGAGTCTTGGGATGTGATTGAGTTTTCATGGACATTTTATTCAGGTCCCTTAATAAATAATATGGCAGACTCATCCTTTTAATTCCTGAAAAATTAAGGAGGAATCAAAGATGAAAAATGAACACAATAGTAAAATGACCTTCACATGTAATATATCATTTTAGCGTCTGCAAAGCCTCCAACTATTCATCAACTATCCAGTCCGTTGGAATACCCTTGGCCCAATTGGGATCTCTTTGCTCTGGTTTTAGGAATTGATTGACATCCCCACATGTGATTAACTTTTTCTTGAACCATTTTTCACCATCACAAGGGATATTAAAGGCTATTTCTATTGACTCCTCTGTAACTTGCATTATTAGATTTTCAATTTGAACCCTCTGTCCATCAAATCCTTTAGCAAATGCTCGAGCTACATCATAGTGGTAACCATCCAATTTAGTGAAATACATATACCATCCACCTTGGTCGAAAACATGTCTGACGTTTTTGTATGAATCCATAAGCTCATGTCCATAAGGTTCCTTTCTGTTTACATGTCCACTTTTACCCATATCTGTTGTCACGACCAGGAGACTGGATTACTTTTTGTAGAAGTGGGATATGCCTACTATGTGGAGATAGATATGGGATTTTTTGGTTGTATGTAGGAAATTCAAATCGACCAGCTACAATGTGAAACTAGAGTAACAAATAATACGCAAGGTTGAAAGAATTGTTTTAAAAAATCCCATCCGCATGACATTTTGGATAACAGATACAAACATGTGAAGCCACATTTGCATACTGTGATGTTGATTGGGTACTTGATAATTGCCTTGATATTTCATTCTTCTAGGTAGGACGATCCACGTCTTCAAACTCCTCCAACAATACTCGTAATGATGAAAATTAGGTACAAGTGGAAGTTCCGATAGCGCCATGAAAAACTATCCTTTGGCATTTTTTTGAATGGAATAACTCAAAAGTCATTATCTAACTTTGTTAATCATGAGAAATAAGTTATTACATGATATATGACCATTGCGAAAATATTTAAAACTAATGATTTCATGAGACAGTCATACAAACATGTGCATAACTCCTCCTATCCCCTTTTACAATACTAAGTATATCTCATTCCTCTCAATATAACATTATTTTGACCCCCGTGATAAAAAAATTGAACCTTTAACAACCTAATTATGAGGATTTATAACCTATACAAAAAATTTTAAATGAAAAAAATATGAGATGAGAGATAAAACTTTGTAGAACATAATAGGTGATAACAATGGCTCCATGGGGGATGGAGTTCTCCCTATGAAACTCCAATAAATTTGAGTAGACCTATGTCTTCTGATCCTTTAATATTTTTGTCATGTTTATTCTATAGATTGTAACTGTTTCCTCCTGAAGTTTGGTAAAACTTTATTCAAAACATATCAAATTGAAAGATTAAAAATAATACTGAAAACTGAAAAAAGAATAAGCTGCAACATTTATCCATTGGGTTATGGAGTTATTATTGTCTAAATACCACACCACACCAATATGTACAATGGGATTTGAGCCACCAATGACGTTAGTAAAATAATTTCTTCAGAAAATGCCCATTGACTAGGGCACCGGAAACCTCTCCACCTTCCAAATTTTGTAATAGGAAAGTGTTGTTGTCCAAGACCTTATCTACCATGAATGGACCTAACCACAGGCTATCAAACTTCCCATGATGGTATTCTCTATGAGAATCCCATTTCAAAACCAAATCCCTAGGTAGCAACTTTTCTAGTTTTTTTCCTGTCAAAAGTCTCTTTAACCTTCTATTGATGTTGATGTGACTTCTAAAGAAGTTTCTCTCTTGCTTGTTGTAATTCTACAATATAAAAAATCCTCCTGATAGCATCATTAGGTTCAGCTTCAATTTCTTGGGACCTGGAGGCCATTTCAAATCATGGAAAACCATATCATTCATAAGATTTGACAAGTCTTGCAAGTTTAACGTCGCCAAAAAAGGTAACCTCAATGGGGGCCCAAAATTCAAACTAGCTGAGTTGGAGCTCCCGGGTTGAGTTCTTGATGGAAAATAATGACTTGGGTTGGTACTCACACTAGGTTGTTAGTAAGAGCTTGTATATGGACCAACATTTTGGGTAAAAACTTGATGACCCTAGTTATACAAAGGAAATCCTCCACCCATCTGGTTCCCGTAAGACAAAGCAGGGTTTCCCCCTCCTGAGATCCCTTGTAAGGGAAAATTCCCATGCATTAGATAGTTTTGACTGAGAAAATATTTTCCCCCTGATAATATCCCTTATGAAGAACATTATCTTTGTATAAGATTCCACTAGGCTTGGAAGGGGTTTCCCCTTTTTGAACTTCCAGACAAGGGAAAGGTATTTCTCCCAAACCCACTAAACAACATCAATAGATTAGATGAAAATGGCATGCTGAAATCCACCACCCATTGGACTACCTCATCCAACAAAGGTACTATGGTCTGAAGATGGAAAATACCTTCTCCCGAGTGAGGAGAACAATAGAGGGATGTGACCTCTACCCTAAGGAAAATCCTGGAGGGGAGTTGAATAAATCCCTTTACCAACATTACTACTTTGGGGAAACAAATATGAAACAACTGACACGTTCTACATGCTGATTGATGGCATCCCAAATGAGAAAGCGTTGGATATAAATGGGGATGAATAGGTTGCAATGATCACCGCATTACCATGGATTGAACCACATTGTTTGTTTGGTCTGATATGAAAGGAGGTAGGATTCCTTCCAACACTATTTTTGATGTGGGGGCTATAGGATTCCTCGACCTAGACACTTTTTAAGTGTTTTCCAAGATATCTCACCAAAYAGGGTGAATTTTAGTGAATTCCAACTCAGAAGATGGAATATGAAAGATAACCAGATCATTGGACCAGTGAATGGAGGGTTGTACGAATGAAAAAATACTTCAACCTCGAGATATGATATGTGTGTAACCTCCGCTGTAGAAAAKTTAGTTTCTGCAAGCTCAATCTCTATGATTTCGAGGGGACCAGCTGGTACAAAAGTGTTGATTTGATCGAGTCAATGCCTCAAAGGAGGMAACAAAGAATTCACTTCGACAAGAAAAAGACCCTGAATTATCCTAGACCAACAAGGTGTTTGATAAACTACTTTAAGTTATAGACTCAATGTGACCACCAACACACTTACCCAAGTTATCTACGTACGCAAAGAACACCACTAGAAAAATCCTAAAGTAAACAATAATAAATAACAACTTCACCAATACTCTAACCCGAGTGGATTAGGTCCCAAGGCTGCAGTATTAACAAATTTAGGTAAGGACCTTCCAGATGAAGGCACAAGTTGGTTAAGTCCCATGAACCAATGAATGAAGGGGTGAGAATAAGTTACCTGAACCTCCACTAAACATCCCTTCCTAGTGCAAGTACCCATGCTTCACGAGGCACCCTCAAAAGGTACTGAGAAGTGTGATATGATGTCTACCCTAGGTACGATAGGAAACCACCCACAGTCACTTGTGATATTCCTAGGAATGGCTACTAAGGATACCAACTCACAATCAATGTCTGATGGGTACAATAGATAGTCAAGATTGAGCACATGGGTAAGGTAACAAATCCTGAAGATTCAAAAGTTTCTCCTCTCACGGAGGTAAGGGCACTAGAGAAACCCCCAAAGTATGATCTCTCCACTATGTTTAGTCAATATTTGGAGGAGTTACCTCCTTGGGTCTCCCTCATGTGACCTCATGTTTAAATCTTGTGTTAGAGGAGGCTCCCAACTATACTTATATGAAAATTGGATTTTTCGCTCCCTATCTCAAACTTCTAAGTTACTTTTTGGCCTTGGAGAATTATTTCTCCAACCTAAACCAAGGCCCTAGCCTAATCTAGTTTGTTTACCCTAGAAAATGAAATGTCTAGTTAATTTTAATTAAATGTTCATTTATAGAGGTTGTTATTTACTGAGAAGGGGTTATGAGTGAAAATGAATGGTGTTTTCAAAGACTCCACAAAAAAAACACTTAAGAGCATAAAATGAAAAATGTTGTTCTTCACTGGATATATGTGTGTAAAAANGCTTGAGGAAAGGCTAAAGGGTTGGGACAAAACGGATTCGACAATTGGGCAGAGTTTCTTTGCTATGATTTTCCTCCCTTGAATAGTACCCCTACCCCTTCTTTTATAGGCTAGAAGGAGCTAGGGTTTTAGACGAACTCTCGACCATGCATGGCTGGGAGTTCCAGTTAACTGACCCAAATCTTTTCTTCCCGGCGGAAACTTTCCTGATTTTTTGCTTTGTTAGGTAAACGTTGGCTGTAGTGGTCCAGCCCATGTTCCAACGCGTGCAGTATAAGGCCTGCCAGCGTTCCAACGCGCCCAGTGATAGGTTAGGGCGCGGGTTACTTAATTTAGGAGGTTTTTTGAAGAGTCTGTTCAACATGGATTTGGCAATGAAGGGCAATGAGTTGGACTAATGCCAGGTAAGCATGGATGGTGCAATTTAGGGTTATAACAGTGAGAATCCCATTTCAAAACCAAATCCCCATGTAGCAACTTCTCTATTTTTTTTTTCTGTCAAAAGTCTCTTTAACCTTCTGTTGATGTTGATGTGACTTCTAAAGAAGTTTCTCTCTTGCTTGTTGTAATTCTACAATCTAAAAAATCCTCATGATAGAATCATTAGGTTCAGCTTCAATTTCTTGGGACCTGGAGGCCAGTTCAAATAATGGAAAACCATATCATTCATAAGCTTTGACAAGTCTTGCAAGTTTAACGTCGCCAAAAAAGGTAACCTCGATGGGGGCCCAAAATTCCAACTAGCTAAGTTGGAGCTCCCAGGTTGAGTTCCTGCTGGAAAAGAATGACTTGGGTTGGTACTCACACTAGGTTTCTAGTAAGAGCTTGTATATGGACCAATATTTTGGGTAAAAACTTGATGACCCTGGTTATACAAAGGAAATCCTCCACCCATCTGGTTCCCGTAAGACAAAGCAAGGTTTCCCCCTCCTGAGATCCCTTATAAGGAGAAATTCCCATGCATTAGATAGTTCTAAATGAGAAAATATTTCCCCCCTGATAATATCCCTTGTGAAGAACATTATCTTTGTGTAAGATTCCACTAAGCTTGGAAGGGGTTTCCCCTTTTTGAACTTCCAGACAAGGGAAAGGTATTGCTCCCAAACCCACCAAACAACATCAATAGATTAGATAAAAATGACATGCTGACAGACTGGAATCTGCCACCCATTGGACTACCTCATTCAACAAAGGTACTATGGTTGGAAGACGAAAAATACCTTCTCCCGAGTGAGGAGAATGATAGAGGGATGTGACCTCTACCCCAAGGAAAATCCTGAAGGGGAGTTGAAGAAATCCCTTTACCAACAACACTACTTTGGGGAAACAACTATGAAACAACTGACACGTTCTACATGCTGATTGATGGCATCCCAAATGAGAAAGCGTTGGATATAAATGGGCATGAATAGGTTGCAATGATCGCCGCATTACCATGGATTGAACCACACTTTTTGTTTGGTCTAATATGAAAGGAGGTAGGATTCCTCCCAACACTATTTCTTATGTGGGGGCTATAGGATCCCTCGACCTAGACACTTTTTAAGTGTTTTCCATGATATCCCACCAAACAGGGTGAATTTTAGTGAATTCCAACTCAGAAGATGGAATATGAAAGATAACCAAATCATCGGATCCAGTGAATGGAGGGTTGTATGAATGAACAAATCCTTCAACCTCGAGATATGATACGTGTGTAACCTCCGGTGCAGAAAATTTAGTTTCTGCAAGTTCAATCTCTATGATTTCGAGGGGACCAACTGGTACAAAAGTGTTGATTTGATCGATTCAATGCCTCAAAGGAGGCAACAAAGAATTCACTTCGACAGGAAAAAGACCCTGAATTATCCTAGACCAACGAGGTGGTTGATCAACTACTTTAAGTTATAGACTCAAGGTGACCACCAACACACTTACCCAAGTTATTTACGTATGCAAAGAACACCACTAGAAAAATCCTAAAGTAAACAATAATAAATAACAACTTCACCAATACTCTGACCCGAGTGGATTAGGTCCCAAGGCTACAGTATTAACAAATTTAGGTAAGGACCTTCCAGATGAAGGCACAAGTTGGTTAAGTCCCATGAATCAATGAATGAAGGGGTGAGAATAAGTTACCTGAACCTCCACTAAACATCCCTTCCTAGTGCAAGTGCCCATGCTTCACGAGGCACCCTCAAAAGGTATTGAGAAGTGTGATATGATGTCTACCCTAGGTACAATAGGAAACCACCCGCAGTCACTTGTGATATTCCTAGGAATGGCTACTAAGGATACCAACTCACAATCAATGTTTGATGGGTAGAATCGATAGTCAAGATTGAGCACATGGGTAAGGTAACAAATCCCGAAGCTTCAAAAGTTTCTCCTCTCACGGAGGTAAGGGAACTAGAGAAATCCCCATAGTATGATCTCTCCACTATGTTTAGTCAAGATTTTGAGGAGTTACCTCCTTGGGTCTCCCTCATGTGACCTCATGTTTAACTCTTGTGTTAGAGGAGGCTCCCAACTATACTTATATGAAAATTGGATTTTTTGCTCCCTATCTCAAACTTCTAAGTTTCTTTTTGGCCTTGGAGAATTATTTCTCCAACCTAAACCAAGGCCCTAGCCTAAGCTAGTTTGTTTACCCTAGAAAATGAAATGTCTAGTTAATTTTAATCAAATGTTCATTTATAGAGGTTGTTATTTACTGAGAAGGGGTTATGAGTGAAAATGAATGGTGTTTTCAAAGACTCCACAAAAAAAACACTTAAGAGCATAAAATGAAAAATGTTGTTCTTCACTGGATATATGTGTGTAAAAATATTTAGAATCAAAAGAAAACTCTTACTTTTTATAATATGCAAGAAACATAATTTTTAATTTCAGATGAAATGCATTACTAATGCAAGTGTTTTTTTTAAATGCAATTCAATTGAAAAATTACAAAATTATTTTCATCAAAACTATGAAATTTGTTTTCCAAGGATGCAAGATGAATTTTGAAAACTAACCAACACTATAAAAAATGAAATCACACTTCAAAATATTTTCTTCTTCAATGAAACAAAGGAAAGTACTGAAAAATAATATAAAAGTACATTTTCTATAAGTATTTTGTTTTCTTATTTAAGAGGTAAGAGAAATATGAAAGATTTAAAGTAAATGTTCTTCTTATAACCAACAATAAACAATAGAAAGAATGACAAGAATAAACTAGACCTATAAATATTTACCAAGAACGACAATAAAAGGCACTCTAGACAAAAAGATTTTGGGGAACAACTTCTCAAACTACCTTCATAAACTTGAAAATGATCCAAAAAGCAAATGCAGAAAAATTCCTTATTTTCTTTATAAGAACTAAAAAACTTAGAAAGAAACACACATAAAATCTTAAAGTCCCGAGAAAGACCCCAAACACCTGGCCAAAAGCCTTCATACCAGAAAAGATTTTAAAAAACCCTTTCTAGAAAGATGTACACGTCTATGCACAAGGAACCCTTTGTATACACGACTTTCTAAATTGGCTAGTGCATATATGTACACGACTATGATAACTGGCACAATGTGTATATACCCCAAAATATTCAAAAAGAGAAAAGAAGAGGCATGCTAAAGGCATAAGTGAGTAGAAAAATACTCAAGGAATGACAAGTCACTGATCTAAATATCAAATACCAGTTTGAAACAAAAGAAAAACAATTAAACCAAGAAAAAAAAAAACTAATCCCAAAATAGGCCCACTAGGGAGAAAGTCCCTATTATGGTCGCCAATTTTTCTTTCGAGGAAAAATACCCTACAATAGTTGGCTTACTGCAACATACCAATGACCATAAATAAATAAAATTCCATAAAAAAAAATCAACAAAGATATTATAACTGAATTCAAAGAAATAACTAACTATTGAGAGGAGGAAAAGGATTAACTCACCAAGAGTCCTACAATTGTTTTCATTCCTGATTGTCGAAATATCCTTCTTCGTTTCCAATAGTTTCTTTTCAACTTGCAATAACCTTAAACATGAAAACCTATGGAGAGAGGTAGTTATACTAATAACTACCCATTATTACAATGAAAAATAACATAGTGATAAAAAAAATTAGTATTCTATGAAGAATATATGAAAGAATTAAAAATTTAAACAATACCAATACAATACACTTCGAAGGAATGAGTTTATGTAGTATTCAATAGTGAATTAGTTACAAATTATACATTTTTGGTGTGACACTTCCCTATCAAAAGATACTCTGGGTCCCTCCACCCAATCTCCTACTATAAGGGGTAGTTTTGACTCTAAATTCACCATGGACCCAAAGAGAATATATGGAAGACTCTTGGTCAGATAGATTAGTGATCAGAAAGAGGATGGAAATAAGGGTTTCTAGGTAAAAACAACAACAACAAGGATATGTATGGGCTTACACACTCAGTGGGTGTAGCCAAATAGATGTTTTCATTTTGTGTGAAAACAATCATTACCTTTCTCCTTGGAAAAAATGATCCTTTAATGCGGTCTCTAGTTGGTTCGAGATGGTTGAGTACGAGTAAAAGGAGTTAGAAAACTAACCAAACCCATAACTCAACACTTAATTAGGTATAATTTATATGTTTTTAAGAATTTATTATCATGTACACGACTATCCATTGAGTAGTCTGCGTATACACATGTTGTATAACTACAAGGGCATGTACAACTTCCAAAAATGTATTTTTTATAAGGTCTCAAGGAGGTATGGGGAAAAATTGTTTGTAAGTAGGATAGGGACTAGGCCAATAAGAGAATCAATGCTTCAATGGTGGCAATTGACGCTATAAAAATAGTAGTTCTATGAAAGATACTCCTTTTGAAAATATTTCTTCAACTTCTTCCAAGTAATCCTACTCCCATTAATGTGCTCAACTTGCTTCAACTAATCCCACCACATAACATCTTTTCCATGCAAATGGTATGTGGAAATTATGGCTTCTAGGTTAGATGAGTAGTTCTGCAACTGAAAATACTTCTTGATTCCAAGCAACTAAGCTTCAACATGTTCTTCCCTTTCTCTTTCACCATCAAAGGATGGTGGCTTAATATTCCTAATCTCTCCTTGCACATTGTCCAAGTCATTTCTTCTTCTTTGATGTCTAATATAAGACACTTCTGGATTTCTCCCTGAATCTTGAGATGCATAATTTTTTTTGTCTAAGTAAGGAGGTGTCTGATATCTATGAATTATACTAGCACTGCTTGAGTGACATGGTATTTTCTAGATATATATTCTTTCATAATGTCTACCTTCTTCCTCATGCCCTAAGCCTGATCCATTCTTTTCTTGTCTCTGCAACTGATTTAGGATTTGTATCTTTTGAGAATTTATTTGATTTTCCTCCTCCTATGCTCTCATTTTTTAAACCAAAAGTGAACTTCATTATATTAAAAAGGTTTTTTCTGAAGTAGCAACAACATAAGCATTACAATAGAGGGCTTTCAGCCTACCAAAATTTTTAAAACTATAGTAAGTGGAAAAACGTGTCTGCTAATATTTTTCCTAATCTCGTCTGAGCTAATTACATCCTTGTAAAAATTTCCTAAACACCAAATGAATTTAAAAAACATACATTAATTTCATGAAAATGATTCCAAAATTTCAGGAGCTTTGGGAGGGGCTGGATCTTTGGTCTCCATGGGTGCAATACCACAACCACTAGATCCTTCTCTTCTGGTTTCTCCTTCAACTCTGGAATTTTGATCCCCCTATTGATTTGAATTCGGCATTGGCTACACATTTAACTGGGCCTTAATATGTTGAATAGCAGATTCCATGTTTTCCATTCACCTATTTAATGTTTGCAGGGTCGTTTCATTTTCCTGTTTTCATGAAATAGAAAGATTGATGAGAGCCTGTTCAATGTCCCCAAACCAGCTTGTTAGATGATTTCTATATGTTTTCTACTTCTTAGAACTTTCCCTATGTCATTCTAGGATGAATCCATGGGAAATGGAACCAAAGGTCCTCATTGAAGAAAATAGAAAACTAGATCCCTTCCCCAGGCATAGAAAAAGTAGAAACCCTTGCTAGGATAGAACAGGTCTAAAAAGCCTCAAAACTTTCCCACTCCATTACAGGTTATCAAAATGTAGACATAATCTTATCCATAAATAATTAAAAAGGAGAGAAAATAAAGGGAGTGATATTTTACCAGTTTCACAAGATGAATAGGTCGAATCACAATTTGTAGGAGAATGCAGTTGTAGGAAGGGTACCTAGAGATGAGCGAAACCCGAGAAATATAGCTGAGTCTGTCAAATAAAATACCATTGAATCCCACACTGAGACCATGATATGAAATTTTTGAAGATCCCCGAGTACCAAAATAAAACCTAAATGACATAGAATGAAACTTCAAAAAAGAGGTCATCGAAGCGTTCACAAAACCAAGGATCCACACAAGTGAGGAGTCTGACAAAATGGAATTAAAGCTCGTATATGCAAGTGGGATGACCTAGCCCCTGAGGGCCACAAACTTCCAAATTGGGGGACCAACAAACAAGGGGGAGACAAGCTTTAAGGAATCCCTTGAGACCCTCCCACTCCATTAATCCATAATTCACCTTTTCTAAGACTTGTGCCTTCCTTGGCATGTCGACATGCTTTTGTTTTCAAATTGTGTTTCACATGGTATAGTTGGAAGACTTCAAAATTATTGCTAATATCTATAACCTAGTTAATTATCCCATTGAAGTGGTTGGTTCTAGTTTGATTTTGATATATTACCACACTGTCTATGATGATAGAATGTCCAAAGGCAGTCAACTTATTTATTTTCTTTTCTCTAGCTATTTTATGTTGGAAAACTGAGAGGGGGGCTGAATCAGTATGAGAAATTTATTATCACTTTAACCCACAATATGTAATCATTAATATCATCAAAATTATATCATAAATACATCATGGATAGTATAAATCAACATAGCATAATATACATCCATAGAAACACAATACACCATAATTTACGTGGAAACCGAAATGTCAGAAAACCACAAAATGATTTTCTTATATATCAAAAGAATGCATTCATTGGAAGAACCAACTTCCCAATTATCCATATACAATTGGAAGGAGGCTACCACCCCCTATTAACAACATCCAACCTAAATGAATCTATAATTCCCTAAATTCACTGGCTCCAACCAGAAGGAGTCTACGACTCCCTTTCCTTTCCCCGTCTTGCTGCCCTAAAATATAAGTGTAGACTCAAAATGTCACTACCATTGATACTGTCACTGCCTCTGATAATGAACCTATAATCAACCTATCATTGTCACTTCAACCTGTAACTTGTCATTATCACATCAACATGTAACCGGTCATTGTCACATCAACCTGTAACTAATCATCAACCTATAACCTGTCACTATCACATCAACTTGTAAATGATCATCAACCTACAACATGTCAATGTCCATTTCACTGATATATCAACCAGATATGCTCATGTCCACCATATCAACATCAAGTATCCAACCATGTACCACAATGTACCTCAAGCATGCATCATACCATATACCATAAGATATGCCTCAAATATATGACACTATAAAAAAATGCATGTCTAACAATGAACCATAACAAACATATACAATATACCAAGGATATGTCTCAAGCATGTATCAATGAAACCAAAACATGGACCTCAACCATATGCAACCATAAACCAAAAGGGACTCCAAAACATGCCTCAAGCATGTGCCATATCATCCATGATAAACACACATAAAGACCATACATATGATGTTGTAGACACTTTGTTGTATTGAATAACAAATAAGTAAACCAACCTAGGCATTGACAATATGGTACACGTATCTCTTCACACCCTCTCACAAGATTTTCACAAATCCACAACTTCCTTCACTACTACCCATGAATATATGTGCTTTTCTTTACTGCATCCTGTGTACATTCACGCCCTTCTGACCTCCAACTTGTGGATACCTCAGAAATTAGGGTTACTCACAATTTCTGCAACTCTGAGACTTTCACCTTCAACCTTCCTTAACATCCTCAGACTTTCTACCTTAGAATCAACCTCATATTCTACAATAGATCACAATTTCTTCACAAGATAGATAATCAATAGAGATGTGTGTGAATTATACTTATGAAGGTGTTATCCGCAATTTTGGTCATTGTGATGATGTCATGATGATGTTATGATGATTGAAAATCAAGCTCTTCACTAAGAACAATTTCCTGAGAAAAGTTACATTTGTCTTCTTCCAGAAATCATGCTTTTAAAGGATGTTCGCAGGCTACCTATATATCTGCCTGCGAGAATTCCTGATTCTCGCAGGCTGCATTAAGCTGGAGTGCGAACCTCTCACACTTTAACTAATAGCCAGGGTGCGAACATGTTCCAAAGGAAAGAAAAATATAAGATCTTGAACCTTTTAGAAGAGAATCTTCTAGAAACATGAGTTGGCTTCGAATGGTTATGTAGGTGTTGGAATTCCAGATATCTTGGGATCATTTCCTATCCAAGTAACTAATCTATCTTCTCCTATATATTGAGGATATTACTCATGGAAAGGGTTAAGCAAACAAGCAACAAGCTAGCTAGAGATTGATTAGAGAATTAGTGCAAGACTGTATGGAGGACTGATGCTACAGTAGCAAGAGACAACAACAAGGTCATCACAAGTGGTTGATTTTCTTCATGCATGAGCAAGTGTGTGTGTCAGAGCTAGGAGCCATCGAAAGGAGACCTATGACATCAAGGCTCAGGTTGTANGGTCCCTCCACCCAATCTCCTACTATAAGGGGTAGTTTTGACTCTAAATTCACCATGGACCCAAAGAGAATATATGGAAGACTCTTGGTCAGATAGATTGGTGATCAAAAAGAGGATGGAAATAAGGGTTTCTAGGTCAAAAATCAACAACAAGGATATGTATGGGCTTACACACTCACTGGGTGTAGCCAAATAGATGTTTTCATTTTGTGTGAAAACAATCATTACCTTTCTCCTTGGAAAAAATTATCCTTTAATGCGGTCTCTAGTTGGTTCGAGACAGTTGAGTATGAGTAAAAGGAGTTAGAAAACTAACCAAACCCATAACTCAACACTTAATTAGGTATAATTTATATGTTTTTAAGAATTTATTATTATGTACACGACTATCCCTTGAGTAGTCCACGTATACACATGTTGTATAACTACGAGGGCATGTACAACTTCCAAAAATGTATTTTTTATAAGGTCTCAAGGAGGTATGGGGAAAATTTGTTTGTAAGTAGGATAGGGACTAGGCCAATAAGAGCATCAATGCTTCAATGGTGGCAATTGACGCTATAAAAATAGTAGTTCTATGAAAGATACTCCTTCTAAAAATATTTCTTGAACTTCTTCCAAGTAATCCTACTCTCATTAATGTGCTCAACTTGTTTCAACTGATCCCACCACATAACATCTTTTCCATGCAAATGGTATGTGGAAATTATGGCTTCTAGGTTAGATGAGTAGTTATGCAACTGAAAATACTTCTTGATTCCAAGCAACTAAGCTTCAACATGATATTCCCTTTCTCTTTCACCATCAAAGGATGGTGGCTTAATATTCCTAATCTCTCCTTGCACATTGTCCAAGTCATTTCTTCTTCTTTGATGTCTAATATAAGACACTTCTGGATTTCTCCTTGAATCTTGAGATGCATAATTTTTTTTTATCTAAGTAAGGAGGTGACTGATGTCTATGACTTATACTAGCACTACTTGAGTGATATGGTATTTTCTAGATATATCTTCTTTCATAATGTCTACCTTCTCCCTCATGCCTTGAGCCTGATCCATTCTTTGCTTGTCTCTGCAACTGATTTAGGCTTTGTATCTTTTGAGAATTTATTTGATTTTTATCCTCCTATGCTCTCATTTTTTTAACCAAAAGTGAACTTCATTATATTAAAAAGGTTTTTTCCGAAGTAGTAGCAACATAAGCATTACAATAGAGGGCTTTCAGCCTGCCAAAAAATTTAAAACTATAGTAAGTGGAAAAACGTGTCTGCTAATATTTTTCCTAATCTCGTCTGAGCTAATTACATCCTTGTAAAAATTTCCTAAACGCCAAATGAATTAAAAAAAAATACATTAATTTGATGAAAAAGATTCCAAAATTTCAGGAGCTTTGGGAGGGGTTGGATCTTCAGTCTCCATGGGTGCAATACCACAACCACTAGATCCTTCTCTTCTGGTTTCTCCTTCAAATCTGGAATTTTGATTCCCCTGTTGATTTGAATTAGTCATTGGCTACACATTTAACTAGGCCTTAATATGTTGAATATCATATTCCATGTTTTCCATTCACTTATTTAATGTTTGCAGGGTCGTTTCATTTTCCAATTTTCGTAAAATAGAAAGATTGGCAAGAGCCTGCTCAATGTCCCCAAACCGGCTTGTTAGATGATTAAGGGATGACCTATTTTCTTGATATATATGTTTTCTACTTCTTAGAACTTTCCCTATGTCATTCTAGGATGAATCCATGGGAAATGGAACCAAAGGTCCTCACTGAAGAAAATAGAAAACTAGATCCCTTCCCCAGGCATAGAAAAAGTAGAAACCCTTGCTAGGAGAACAGGTCTAAAAAGCCACAAAACATTCCCACTCCATTACAGGTTATTAAAATGTAGACATAATCTTATCCATAAATAATTGAAAAGGAGAGAAAATAAAGGGAGTGATATTTTACCAGTTGCACAAGATGAATAGGTTGAATCACAATTTGTAGGAGAATGCAGTTGAAGGAAGGGTACCTAGAGATGAGCAAAACCCAGGAAATATAGTTGAGTCTATCAAATAAAATACCATTGAATCCCACACTGAGACCATGATATGAAATCATTGAAGATCCCCGAGTACCAAAATAAAACGTAAATGACATAGAATGAAACTTCAAAAAAGAGGTCATCGAAGCGTTCACAAAACCAAGGATCCACACAAATGAGGAGTCCGACAAAATGGAATTAAATCTCGTATATGCAAGCAGGATGACCCATCCCTTGAGGGCTACAAACTTCCAAATCGGGGGACCAAAAAACAAGGGGAAGACAAGCATTAAGGAATCCCTTGAGACCCTCCCACTCCATTAATCCATAATTCACTTTTTCTAAGACTTGTGCCTTCCTTGGCATGTCAATATGCTTTTGTTTTCAAATTGTGTTTCACATGGTATAGTTTGAAGACTTCAAAATTATTGCTAATATCTATAACCTAGTTAATCATCCCATTGAAGTGGTTGGTTCTAGTTTTATTTTGATATATTACCACACTGTCTATGATGATAGAATCTCCAAAGGCAGTCAACTTATTTATTTTCTTTTCTCTAGCTATTTTATGTTGGAAAATTGAGAGGGGGGGTGAATCAGTATGAGAAATTTATTATCACTTTTAACCACAATATGTAATCATTAATATCATCAAAAGTATATCATAAATATATCATGGGTACTATAAATCAACATAGCATAATATACATCCACATAAACACAATACACCATAATTTACGTGGAAACCGAAATGCAAGAAAACCACAAAATGATTTTCTTATATATAAAAAGAATGCATTCATTGGAAGAACCAACTTCCCAATTATCCATATACAATTGGAAGGAGGCTACCACCCCTTATTAAGAATATCCAACTTAAAGGAATCTATAATTCCCTAAATTCTCTGGCTCCAACCAGAAGGAGTCTACGACCCCCTCTCCTTTCCCCATCTTGTTTCCCTAAAATATAAGTGTAGACTCAAAATGTCACTACCACCGATACTGTCACTGCCTCTAATAATGAACCTATAATCAACCTATCACTGTCACTTCAACCTGTAACTAATAATCAACCTATAACCTGTCACTATCACATCAACATGTAACCGGTCATTGTCACATCAACCTCTAACTGATCATCAACCTATAACTTGTCACTATCACATCAACCTGTAACTGATCATCAACCTGCAACCTGTCAATGTCCATTTCACTGATATATCAACCAAATATGCTCATATCCACCATATCAACATCAATTATCCAACCATGTACCACAATGTACCTCAAGCATGCATCATACCATATACTATAAGATATGCCTCAAATATATGCCACTATAAAAAAAATGCATGTCTAACAATGAACCATAAAAAACATATACAATATACCAAGGACATGTCTCAAGCATGTATTAATGACACCAAAACATGGACCTCAACCATATGAAACCATAAACCAAAAGGGACTCCAAAACATGCCTCAAGCATGTGCCATATCATCCATGATAAACACACATAAAGACGATACATATGATCTTGTAGACACTATGTTGTATCAGATAACAAATAAGTAAACCAACCTAGGCATTGACAATATGGTACACGCATCTCTTCACACCCTCTCACAAGATTTTCACAAATCCATGACTTCCTTCACTACTACCCATGAATATATGCACTTTTCTTTACTGCATCCTATGTACATTCACGCCCTTCTAACCTCCAACCTGTGGATACCTTAGAAATTAGGGTTACTCACAATTTCTGCAACTCCGAGACTTTCACCTTCAAACTTCCTTCACATCCTCAGACTTTCTACCTTAGAATCAACCTCATATTCTATAATATATCACAATTTATTCACAAGATAGATAATCAATAGAGATGTGTGTGAATTATACTTATGAAGGACTCCCTGTGGGGTATTTATACTTTTTCTAAGTAACTTCTTTCTTTAATTTATGGGTTTCTTGTTACAACCACTTAAACCTTTCATTAATTATCTTGTAACCAACTAGGAGCTTCGTAACCCATCTTTGGAGCTTCCAACTTCATGAAATCATAACTTCTCAACCATGAGGAACCACATGGAATACCACCTATCACCGGAAATGACATGATAAGGACTATCCATATATGAATATGTTACCTACATTTACACTATCCTTCATGTCCTTATTCCTCAAACAACTTTGGGCTTCAAGACCACACCTCTAGGTTTCTTGTAGACTTCTTCAAAGTATATTCTTGTGAGGGCCATGCTTAGAGATACTCCATAAGGGGACCACTTTGGAGACTTCTCCAAATACACCCATCACATCTGTTTAAATCAATGATAACCCACTGTCCAACAATCTACACCTTTGGAATTGATGGCAACACTGATGGCATGGGAACATTCATGCTCCTTTTCACTCTCCCCATGTGACCATCACTCCCCCTATCTTCATGCATCTATTATTTCTCTCCATTTCCATGCCTTTGTTTTCTCTCTTCCCCTTTGACATCAATGGAAAAGGGTAATTCTCCTTGGGGCTGCTCCCCCTGTCAACAAGCCTCTGCTTTCTCTTCATGGTGCTTCCTCGTGTAAATCTCTGATGTATATGAAAAGCATTCAAAAGATTCTTTATTTAGATTATTCATGTCTTTTGCTTCTCTCCCCCTATATTACTATGCCTAATGCCACGTGGATTGTTGTGGGGTAGAAACTATTCCAAGTTTTTTTCAAAGATACGCATATCTCTCCCTCGAAATAGGTTTGGTGAAGATATTTGCAATCTACTCTTTTATTCCAATGTACTATAACTTGATGTTATTGTATGTAACTTGTTCCCCTAGAACGTGAATCTTGATCGGAATGTGCTTCGTCTTGGAATGCATTACTGGATTCTTATAGATACTGATAGCACTGGTGTTATCATACAATATCAGAATAGGCTCATCATATTCCACCTATATATCCTGCAAGGCCTACTTCATCCAAAGAACTTGAGTGAAACATGGTGCCATTTCTATATATTCTACTTTTGTTGTGGACAAATATACTGATGAACGTTTCTTTCTTAGCCATGATACCAGAAAATCACCTAAGTATAAATATTATCCACTTGTACTTCTTCTATACTCAACCCTAGCTGCCCAATATGCATCTGTGTAGATGACCAAATATAGTCCTTTCCCTTTTAGATACCATAATCCAAAATATTTTATTCCCTTCAAATATATGAATATTCTCTTTAATTCCATAACATGTGTTTCTTTTAGTGTTGCTTGAAATCTCATAACTTTTCCAACTACTTGCATCACATCCGATCTTGACATTGTCACATAGAGTAAGTTTCCAATCACTTATTTGTAGAGTCTCTAATCTATATCCTTTGATTCATCATCCTTTCTCCACTTGAAACTGGTCTGCATAGGAGTACTCACGGGTTTGCAATATTTCATTCTGAACTTCTTTAGCATTTCTCGGATGTACTTAATTTGGGAGATGAAAATACCCTTATCATACTGACATATATGTTATCCAAAAAATAAAGTCAAATCAATGATCAAATACATTTCAAACTCATTTTTCATATCTTTTTAAAACTTGTGACTCATCATGTCATCATCACTTCCGAAGATAATTTCATCTACATAAACTTCAATTATCAATATACTGTCTCAATCCACTTTTATGTAGATATTGTTGTTTGCATTTCCCTTCCTGAATCCTTGTTGTTGTAGATACCTTTCCAATCTTGAATACCATGCTTTGGGATCCTGTTTGAGTCCATACAATGATTTATTCAACTTACAAACATAATATTTCTTTTTTGATAGTAGAAACCCTTCAGGATGTTTGATGTAGACTTATTCTTCTAATTCCCCATTTAGAAAGGTTGATTTTACATCCATCTAATTGCCCTGAAAATATCTTTTAAACGACAATGGTTGAGTTATTATGCATGTGTTAATTAACCATTTAGGAAGATGAATGAAAGAGGAAGAATTATAGAAGAAACATAACAGCCATATAAGCATATACAGATCAGAAATAAATCATGAGGATCAGCAAACCATAAACACCAATGTGATAACGAAGTTTGGCAATCTCGCCTACGTCTCCGGGCCTTTGTCTCAGTGGGTGAGGTTTTATTATTTATGTTCAAATCTTTAGATTATAAGTAGCTTATAATCAAGTGAAATTTCTTTTGATTTTGCTGTCCAAAATCTTAGAAAAGTTAAAAAAAAATAAAAATTTGAAAAGTTGTTGAAATTTTGCATTAAGAAAAAAATTTGTTTCCATCTTTTTACTCATTTTTTCTTTCGTCTTTTACACATCACCAGTTTCACTTCCATACCCCTTGACATAAGACAAATCCATAAAATTAACGCTAAAATATAAAATTTATTAGACTTTCATGTTTGTAGGGTTAACCAACTAGTTCAGGATTAAGGCCTTGGATTAGGTTGGAGAGGAAACTCTTCAAGGCCATTTCCAATTAAAAATTGGAGTCTGAGTTAGGGAGTGTCTAAGTCCATTATCGTGGAATTTATCCGAGACCCCCCTCTAACACAGGGGATAAACACGAGGTCGCATGCGGAAAGGTAGTGGAGATAACCCCTCCAAAGCTGGACCAATCGTAGTGGAGAACACATATAGAGGGCTTGTCTTGGGATTCTGTCATTTGCATTTTCCATGAGGCTTCGTGGGTCTCAAATCCATTTGAGGTCCTCAGTTGTCTTCTAGAC
This sequence comes from Picea sitchensis, assembly GCA_010110895.2. Taxonomy (NCBI): domain Eukaryota; kingdom Viridiplantae; phylum Streptophyta; class Pinopsida; order Pinales; family Pinaceae; genus Picea; species Picea sitchensis. Next base: position 131,068 of record SNQJ01S0010159.1, read on the forward strand.
CATTTTCTCTCGAAATCTTTGACAGGTTTTGGGCTCGATACCCTACTCATTGTGGTCTACCCAACTTTCGACTGTACCTACCTGGTGACTGTTCGCGCGCTGGCAACCTAGTTGCCCATCTTTTTAGGGACTTACACAGGTGACTGTGGGGGTATACCGTGGTACCTAGGAAAAACATCAGGCCATGCTTTGCAGAGTATACTTGGAGGGTGCTTCCGTGTTTGAGTTTCACTTGCACCGGTAAGTTTCTCTAGTGTTGGTTGTTGTAACTGTTCTTCCAATTAATTTAGTGTTTGCATGTCTTATCTTCTAGGGAATTTTTTTAGTGTGTGTTACTTTTGAACGTTTAGAATACCTTAGAGTGTCTTGGATATTCTCACAAAGTGGAGGATCCTGAGCTCCATTGGTCATGAAGGCTTCTTGGCCTACCGGTGGTTACACTGGAGCCACCCCTGCCACCATTAAGGCGAAAGCTAGACCAACAAGGGTCTTTTGAAGCGACCGGGTTACAAGCCATTGTGCCTGACCAACCCCCAGAGGAATCGACCGTTTTAGACCTTGAAGAAACTTCTCTTGGCCTGGTTGAAACCCCAACCACTGATTTCTTGGCACCTTTCATCGTACCAATTCAATTTTACGAGTGCCAAACATTGTTACACACAACAATGGAAACAAATGTTGTTACTCCTTCTGGGAATTCTTCAATTCCCACTATGGTTGTCACCACGGGAGAGCTTTCACCTCCTAACCCACCATCGTCAGTCCAATCCACCATGGTCTTGACTACTTCTACATCGCACAGTGGTTTGAAACCATCTTTGGTGGTGGACACAACCCCTTTCACACCAAGTGCGACAGGCCCTCCATTCTCATACGGGATACCTAGTTCGGGTACAAGTCCTGTACTTTCTTACTCCAATTTACAGACTTTAGGTCTAGGGGCAGGGAACTCTAGCGCTCCTCTACAAGGTCACATGGGGGGCACTGCTTCTCCTTTTAACACTTTCCCTTATGGAGGAGTTCATATCCCTCCTTCTTCCCATTCACTCAGCGGCTCGCATCATCCATCCACCGGGCAACCTACACACAATAGTTTATTTGGAGTGGGGAGTCAAGGACCACCTTCACATAGTATGTCGGTAGGTTCGACACCGTTTTCTTTGAACATAATGTTTGGTAACAACACCTTCTCATCAGCCACTTTCCCGACTAGGGGCAACCCCATTTTTGGACAATATACTCCTATGCAGGGTACTATTCCTGCACAAGGGGCAAACCTAGCAGGACCTTGGAATTCAGGGCAGGGATCCGTTCCCTTGTCTGGAATGCCGATCTGGGGTAATTCTTTCCACAATCAATGGAACCCCAGCCAAACTACTATGCCTATCCCCATGGGACCGGCATGGGGTAACCCTTCCCAAAGTCCTTAAAATATAATGCATGCCCAACAATCTATGTCCTATTTGGGAAATCAACCAATGAAGTCTCCACATATGCAAAATCCATATGCTAGCCAGGGCCATGGTTTCTACCAAAATTCGGGCCAGCAGCCAAACTTTTCCTGGCAACCTGGTGCCAGTCAAACTCCAGGCTCCTTTTTCCCAGGTTATCACCAACAACCCAAACCTCCCTTCCTGGCGACTTTACACTTGCCAGATTTGACAAGGTTGTTGAATGGCCCTATTTTTCATGATCCGCGTTGGCCTCCTATGCCGACTAAGTTGCCTTCGGACATTCTAAAGTTCGAAGCCAAGCCTAACAAAGATCCAGAATATCATGTGACTACCTTCCATCTTTGGTGCTCATCTAACTCATTGAAAGATGACTCCGTACAATTGCAATTGTTTCAGTGTACTCTCATTGGGAGTGCCGCAAAATGGTACATTGAGCTCGATCACTCAAGATACTCTTATTTTGGCAAACTGGTGATGGCTTTCCTGAACCATTTCCAGGTACCTATGAGATACGATGCTGACACAAAGATGCTCACCAATTTTGAATAGAAAACAGTGGACCATATCTCTGATCACATCCAAGAATGGAGACACTGGAAGAGTTTAATCAAGGTACCAGTCCCACCATCATTCCTTCTTGAGTGGTTCCTTAAGTATTTGGTCCCATA
>SNQJ01S0010159.1:156765-172381 GCA_010110895.2 Picea sitchensis
CACCAAACACCTTATCTCTTTATTAATGCTCCATCCATCATTTATTTCATATTAATTATCTTATCCTTTAATTAATGTTCCCTTTTACGTATGGGTTACGTTATCCCTCATGGGATACGTAACCCTATTAACCTTATATTTTGTTTTTCCCCCATTTGTTTAATACATAATTAATCAATTACTTAATTAATAATCAATTAATCACTAACCATTAGTTTAATACTTAATCATTTAATGTTTCATTTAATAATAAATCATTCATTAACCCTTAATCAAGGAGTTAATCATACTTCAGCTAATTATAATCAAAATGATTAATTAATAACGTATAATTAATTAAGGTTATATAATAATTAATCATAATTTAGCTAATGTTTAGGATTATTTATGAAATTATTCATATTAATAATAAAAGGGTCATTACATTACTTAGACGACATATCAAGGTACTTGTGGTAAAAAAATTAGGTTATGGGTCATTATACTTTCAGAGATATATCCCGTGGAAGTTAGGTCATTTTACTAGCCCTGAAATCAATCTCAAATGAGTCATTTTGGTAATTTTTCTATAAATTCTTATTAGTGATGTTTGAAAATGTGAAGTTTGTAGGATAATAAGAAAATATATTGAATTTCAATTGGTAAAAAATTCAGAGTTTGAATCATTTTAATTTATGTGATATAGTCTATGGAAGGTAGGGTTATTTGACTAGTTCTTATAGTGAGGATCCAAAAGGTAGGGTTATAGTGAGGATCCAAATTCAATGCCACTAGTTGCATTTGAAAGATAATAGTCCATATTAATTTAGGTACAAATTTGATCTAGGTGGATATTGGTGGCCACCCACCTATTCCAACTGGCTCCTCTTTTCAATTTTTAGTGCAACACATTCTTCTGTACTTCTTTGTAATTGTGGGTTCCACACTTCCAGGGCTATATAAATCCCTACACATATTCCAAGTGGATACTGGTGGCCTCCCACCTAATCCAACAATCTTATTTTTGTATGTTTTCATGTCAGCACATCTTGTTGTACTTCTAGAGTTGTTTTGGGGCACTAAACAATGTTTTTTTGGCTCGCCACAGTCAAAATGTAAACCAAGTTAGAGTTTGAGGGCGTAATGTGTATTTCTCGAAAATACCTTTCCAACGGGCTATCACGCGCCTAAAACAGAGATTGTATGCAATTGTTACGACCCTAGGAAGTTGATGGACTAACTTACCCAAATGGGGCCCACATGAATTTTCACGTTTCATCTCCTAGGGTTAGGTTTTTGGATGTCTAGGGTTTTGGATTCATGTTTATCATAAAAATGCCTTCAGAGCCTCATTATAATTATCTTCTTTCAAATGAGAGTAGACATCACATCTCTTCTCAGAGATAAAGATGGCACCATTCTAGTGAGTCTTGCACTATGTATTTTTACAGTCTCTTTACAATTATTTCATTAATAGAAATCAAGTATTATTCTATTTCTCTGTTTTTGGAAATTATCATGAGTATTTCATTATAATATCTCTTCTTTCATTATGTTCCAAAAATAATTTGGATCAATGGTATCAGAGTAGGCTCCTCTTGATCATTTTTTAGTGCACTTCCCCGACGAGGTCCTAGTATAGCCAGTTGGGTCTCGCGTTTGTCTCTCTCGAGGAAAATCACTCTCACATGCCCAAGAAAACCTCGATGGCAGTAGAAAAGAAAAATAATGGAGCATAACATTCTATTAACCTATTTTGTGAGCAAGCTATGGTGTGATAAAGCGACAAAATGATGGAAAATTTCACACACATCCTTCAACTCCTACCGATAGAAACAAGCGCATCTTCATCAAGTGAACATTTTGGAGGAACCTCTCCCTTCAAGGTACAAGTTAATTTTTATATTCTGATAATTGAAGGTTGGATAGATGCGGATTCCCTAGAAAAATGGTTAAATCTATTAGAAGGTTATTTCTCTGTTCAATTTTTTTTCGGCGGGGAAAATATCACCTTCGCACTCCTCAAGGCTCTCCCCCATGTCAAACATTGGTGGGAAAATTACTGGGAGAAAATTTCCACAAAGGAATCTGGAATATATGGGGCTAAGCCCACTTGGGATTTTTTTGTGGATGTGGTCAAAGAAAAGTACTACCCTATTGATAACTATGAATACCAGTACATGAGATGGACCACATTGCAGCAAGAGAAGATCCAAGTAGTACCATAGTTCACAAATACTTTCCATACCTTACGCACCACGCTGGGTATAAAATACTTCAAGTGACATCCGGTTATGAAATACCATGGGGCTCTTCATAGGTACATCCAAACTGAAATAGATTTCCTAAACATCTCACCATTGGGAGCTTCCTATCGATATGTTGTCAAAATCGAGAAAAATTTATGAACCAGAACAAATGGGAATTCAAGTTTGCAAATCTGCAACAACCAAAGCACAGTAAAGACAACCCTAACCAACAGACTCTAGATAACCAATCCAAGACACAGGAAAAAAAGAGTAAAGTAAAGATGAAGAATGACAGTGGGAAGTGGTGTGACTTCCACAAAATCCCCTAGAACAACAGCGATGAATATAACTCGAAACAGTCATTGATGGCCAAGGTCAAAGACATAGAGCCGAACCTTGACTCGGAATCCAAACTAGAAAATATTGAAAACACACAAATCATCGACGTACACCCCACTTCTACTGTCGCGACCACAACAATTCAACTAGAAGAACCAGTAGATCCTGAAGAGGGGGAGATCCTCTTTCATTCACAGATGTGGTTGAAGGGGACACCATTGCATTTCATTGTTGATAACAACAACCAGAAGAACCTCATCTCATATAAGGTCTTGAAACTGTTGGTGTTGTCGACAACACCACACCTGTAGCCATACAACATCTGTTGGCTTCACCAGGGATGAGATCTTCATGTCATCCAACATTTTCGACTATCTTATGGAATCCATCCCTTCAAGGATGAGGTAGTGTGTGATATTTCCTCTCTTGATCTCTTTGATGTTGTTTTGGGCCAACCATATATGTGGAAACGTCATGTATTCTATGAGTCTAGACCCCGTAGTTTCATTATTACTACAGGAGGTCAGATCAACAAGATACCAGAGGTAGTTCTGACTACTGCTCCACCAAAACAACACTGCAAGGTAATCTCACATACTGTGAAATTCATCCTCTTCACAATCTATTCAAATGATGCACAAAATATCACTATAACCACTACAACCTCAACACATTTTATCCAACAAAAATAGATTGTCGAAGAGACAAAAGATATTGTTTCTTCACCTATAATGGTGCCTACACAATGCCCCATCCAACCTAGAGACAACAATTTGGTGGAACATATTCAACCCCTCTAGCAATAGGTTGGTGACAGTCTTCCACAAACCAAGAAGCACAACTTCTCCAACAAGGAACACAACTCACCAAGCATCAGATTCAGAAATTTATTTTCCCTCTTCCCTGGTCACTCAATGCAATGGAGACCATTGCTTCCTAATGGGGGAGGATTGATCTAGGTGGATGTTGGTGGCCACCCACTTATTCCAACTGGATCCTCTTTTCATTTTCTAGTGAAACACATTCTTCTATACTTCTTTGTAATTGTGGGTTATACACTTCCAGGGATCTTTGAATACCTAAACATATTCCAGGTGGATACTAATGGCCTCCCACCTAATCCAACTAGCTTATTTTGTATGTTTTCATGTCAACACATCTTGTTGTACTTCCAGGTCCATTTTGGGGCACTAAACAATGTTTTTTGGGCTCTCTACAATCAAACTGTACACGGAGTAAGAGTTTGACGATGTAATGCATAGTTCTCGAAAAGACCTTTCCAACAGATTATATCATCCCTAAAACAGAGATCGTTCACAAAAGTTACGACACCGGGAAGTTAATGGACTAACTTACCCAAACGGGGCCCACATGACTTTTGGAGTTTCATCTCCTAGGGTTACGTTTTTGGATGTTTAGGGTTTTGGAATTCATGTTTATCATAAAAAGGCCTTCAGAGCCTCATTGTAATGATCTTCTTGTGAATGAGCGTAGACGTCACATATCTTCTCAGAGATAAAGTTGCCACCATTCTAGTGAATCTTGCACTATGTATTTTTACAATCTCTTTACAATTATCTCATTAATATAAATCAAGTATTGTTGTATTTCTTTGTTTCTTGAAGTTTTCATGAGTATTTCATTATAATATCTCTGCTTTCATTTCATTCCAAAAATAATTTGGATCAGTGGTATCAGAGCAGGTTGCTCTTGATCGTTTTTTAGCGCATGTCCCCGACGAAGTCCAAGTATATCCAGTTGGGTCTCGATTTCATCTCTCTTGAGGAAAATCACTCTCACACACCCAAGAAACCCTCGATGGTGGAAGAAAAGAAAAATGGTGGAGCAGAGAATTCTATTAACCTGTTGATTGAGCAAGCTCTCACGCGACAAAGATATGAAATGATGGAGAATTTCATAGACATCCTTCAACGCATGTTGATAGAAACATGCGCATCTTCATCAAGTGACCACTTTGGAGAAACCTCTCTCTTCAAGGTACAAATTAATTTTGATATTCCCATATTTGAAGGTCAGATAGATGCGGATGCCCTAGAAAAATGGTTAAATCTATTAGAATGTTATTTCTCTGTTCAAAAATTTTCCGACAAGGAAAATATCACCTTCGCACTCCTCAAGGCTCTCCCCCATGTCAAACATTGGTGGGAAACTTACTGGGAGAAAATTTCCACAGATGAATTTGGAATATATGGGGTCAAGCCCACTTGGTATTTTTTTGTGGATGTGGTCAAAGAACAATACTACCCTGTTGATAACTATGAACACGAGTACATGAGATGGACCAAACTACGGCAAGAGAAGAGCCAAATAGTACTGGAGTTCACAAGTGATTTCCACACCTTGTGCTCCAAGATGGGTATTAAATACTATGAGTGGCATCTGGTTCTGAAATACCATGGGGCTCTGCATGGGTACATCCAAATGGAAATGGATTTCCTAAACATCTCATCATTGGGAGTTTCCTATCGATATGTTGTCAAAATCGAGAACAAATTTAGGCACCATAACAAATGGGAATTCGGGTATGAAAATCTTCAACAAACAAAGCATGGTAAAGATGGCCCTAACCAAAAGCCTTTAGAAAACCAATTCAAGGCATAGGACAAAAAGGGTAAAGTAAATATGAAGAATGACACTGGGAAGTGGTGTGACTTCCATAAAACCCCTCGGCACAACACCGATGAATGTCACTCGAAACAGTCATTGGTGGCCGAGGTCAAAGACACAAAGCCGAACCCTGATTCAGAATCCAATGTAGAAAATATTGAAAATAGACATATCATTGATGCAGACCCCACTACTACCATCATCGCCATAACAATTCAACTAGAAGAACCAGTAGATCCTGAAGAGGGGGATATCCTCTTCCATTCACAGATGTGGGTGAAGGGGACCCCATTGCATTTCATTGTTTATAACAACATCCTGAAGAATATCATCTTAGATAAGGTCATCAAATAGTTGGGGTTATCGACAACACCACACCTGCAACCATACAACAACATGTGGCTTCACCAGGGATGAGATATTCACGTCAACCAACAGTGTCGTCTGTCCTATGGCATCCATTCCTTCAAGGATGAGGTAGTGTGTGATATTTCCCCTCTTGATGTATGTGATGTTGTTTTGGGCTAACCATATATATGGAAACATCATGATGTCTATGAGTCTAGACCCCGTAGTGTCATTATTACTCTGGGAGGTCATCTCTACAGGATACCAGAGGTAGTTCTGAATATTACTCCACCAAAACAACACAACAAGGTAATATCTCATATTGCAAAATTCATTCTCTTCACAGACTGTTCAAAGGATGCACATAAGACCACTACAACCACTACAGCCTCAAAACCTTCTATCCAACAAAAACATATTGTCAAAGAGATAGAAGATATTTTTTCTTCACCTACAATGGTGCCTACACAATTCCCCATCCAACTTAGAGACAACATGTTGGTGGAACAGATTCAACCCCTCCAGCAATAGGTTGGTGACAGTCTTCCACAAGCCAAGAAGCACAACTTCTCCAACAAAGTACACAACTCACCAAGCATTAGATTCATAAGTTGTTTTTCCCTCTTCCCTGGGCACTCAATGCAATAGAGACCATTTATTCATAAGGGGGGAGGATTGATCCAGGTGGATATTGGTGGCCACCCACCTGTTCTAACTGTCTCCTCTTTTCATTTTTTAGTGCAAAACATTCTTCTATACTTCTTTGTAATTGTGGGTTCTACACTTTTGGGGTTGTTTGAAGCCATGCACATATTCCAGGTGGATATTAGTGGCCTCCCACTTAATCCAATTGACTTATTTTATATGTTTTCATGTCAGCACATTTTGTTGTACTTCCAATGCCGTTTTGGGGAACTAAACAATGTTTTTTTGGCTCACCACAGTAAAAATATAGACAAGGTCATAGTTTGACATCGTAATGTGTATTTCTCGAAAATACCATTCGAGTGGGCTATCACGTGCCTAAAATGGAGACTGTATGCAAAAGTTACAACACCAGGAATTTAATGGACTAACTTGCCAAACGAGGCCCACATGAATTTTGGATTTTCATCTCCTAGGGTTACATTTTTGGATGTCTAGGGTTTTGGAATTCATGTTTATCATAAAAATGCCTTCAAAGACTCATTGTAATGATATTCTTGTGAATGAGCGTAGCCGTCACATCTCTTCTTAGAGATAAATATGCCACCATTCTAGTGAGTCTTGCACTATGTCTTTTAACAGTCTCTTTACAATTATTTCATTAATAGAAATTAAGTATTGTTGTATTTATTTGTTTCTAGAAATTTTGATGAGTATTTCATTGTAAAATCTTTGTTTTCATTTTGTTCCAAAAATAATACGGATTAGTGGTATCAGATCAGGATGCTCTTGGTATTTTTTTAGCGCATGTCCCTGATGAGGTCTGAGCATAGCCAGTTGGATCTCAAGTTTTTCTCTCTTGAGGAAAATCACTCTCGTACACCAAAGAAACCCTTGATGGCAGCAGAAAAGAAAAATGGAGGATAAAAAGATTTTATTAACTTGTTTCTTGAGAAATCTCTTGTGCAACAAAGGGATGAAATGAGGGATAATTTTGCACACATCCTTCAATGCCTGTCGATAGAAACAAGCACATCTTCATCAAGCGACCATTTTGGAGGAACCTCTCCCTTCAAGGTACAAGTTAATTTTGATATTCCCATATTTGAAGGTTAGATAGATGTGAATGCCCTAGAAAAATGGTTAAATTTATTAGAAGGTTATTTCTCTGTTCAAAATTTTCCTGACAGTGAAAATATCACCTTCACTCTCCCTCATGTCAAACATTAGTGGGAAACTTACTGGGAGTAAATTTCCACAGGGAAATCTGGAATATATGGGGTCGAGCACACTTGGGATTTTGTCGATGGATGCGGTCAAAGAATAGTACTACCTTGTTGATAACTATGAATACCAATACATGAGATGGACCACACTACGACAAGAGAAGAGCCAAATAGTACCAGAGTTCACAAATACTTTCCATACCTTGCGCACCAAGCTCTATATCAAAGACTTCGAGCGGAATCTAGTTCTAAAATATCGTGGGGCTTTGCATAGTTACCAACAAACCGAAATGGAATTTGTAAACATCTCATCATTGAGAATTTCCTATCGATGTGCTATAAAAATGGAGAAGAAATTTACGCACCAGAACAAATGGGAATTCAAGTCTACAAATATGCAACAACCAAAGCATGGTAAATATAGACCTAACCAAGAGCCTCTAGACAACTATACCAAGACAAAGGAAAAAAAAGGTAAAGTAAAGATGAAGAATGACACTAGGAAGTGGTGTGAATTCCACAAAATCCCTTGGCACAACACCGATGAATGTCGCTTGAAACAGTCATTGGTGTCCAAGCTCAAAGACATGGATTCGAACCCTAATTCAGAATCTGATCCATAAAATATTTAAAAAATATAGATCATCGACACAGACTCCACTGCTACTATCGCGACCACAACAATTCATCTAGAAGAACCAATAGATCCTAAAGAGGGGGAGCACCTCTTCCTTTCATAGATATGGGTGAAGGGGACCCCATTGCATTTCAATGTTGATAAATATATCCAAAAGAACCTCATTTCATCTAAGGTCATCAAACAGTTGGGGTGTTTGACAACACCACACCTGTAGCCATACAACATCATGTGGATTCACCGGGGATGAGATCTTCACGTCAACCAGTATTTTCACATGTCCTATGGCATCCATCCCTTCAAGTATGAGGTAGTGTGTGATATTTCCCCTCTTCATGTATGTGATTTTGTTTTGGGCCAGCCATATATGTGGAAACGCCATATTTTCTATGAGTCTAGACCACATAGTGTCATTATTAATATGGGAGGTTAGCTCTACATGATACCAGAGGTAGTTTGGACTACTGCTCCACCAAAACAACACCACAAGGTAACCTCTCATAATGAAAAAATCATCATCTTCATAGTCTGTTCAAAGGATGCACAAAATACCACTACAACCACTGCAACCTCAACACCTTCTATCCAGCAAACACATATTGTCAAAGAAATATAAGATATTGTTTCTTCACCTATAGTGGTTCCTACACAATGTCCCATCCAACCTATAGACAACAAGTTGGTGGAACATATTCAAACCCTCTAGCAACAGGTTGGTGACAGTCTTCCACAAGCCAAGAAGCATAAGTTCTCCAACAAGGCACACAACTCACCAAGCGTAAGATTCAGAAATTACTTTTCCCACTTCCTTGGGCACTTAGTGCAATGGATACCATTGCTTCCTAAGGGGGAATAATTGATCCAAGTGGATATTGGTGGCCACCCGCATGTTCCAACTGGCACCTCTTTTCATTTTTTAGTGTGGCACGTTCTTATGTACTTCTTTGTAATTGTGGGTTCTACACTTCCAGGGTTGCCTGAAGCCCTACACATCTTCCAGGTGGATACTGGTTGCCTCCCACCTAATCCAAATAGCTTATTTTGTATGTTTTCATGTTAGCACATCTTGTTGTAATTCCAGATCCATTTTGGGGCACTAAATAGTATGTTTTTGTCTCACCATAGTCAAACTACAGACAGAGTTAAAGTTTGATGGTGTAATGCATAGTTCTTGAAAATACCTTTCCAACGGGCTATCACGCACCTAAAATGGAGATCATATGCAAAAGTTATGACCCTTAGAATAATGGACTAACTTACCCAAATAGGGCCCACATGAATTTTGGCATTTTATCTCCTAGAGTTAGGTTTTTGGATGTCTAGGGTTTTGGCATTTATGTTTATCATAGAAAGACCTTCAGAGCCTCATTGTACTGATCTTCTTACGAATGAGCGTAGACTTCACATCTCTTCTCAAAGATAAAGTTGCCACCATTCTAGCAAGTCTTGCACTCTATATTTTTACAGCCTCTTTACAATTATTTCATTAATAGAAATCAAGTATTGTTGTATTTCTCTATCTCTAGGAATTTTCATGAGTATTTCATTGTAATATCTCTGATTTCATTTCGTTCCAAAAATAATCTCGATCAGTTGTATCAGATCTGTCTGTTATTGATAGTTTTTTAGCACATGTCCCTGACGAGGTCAGAGTATAGCTAGTTGGCTCTCGAGTTTGTATCTCTTGAGGATAATCACTCTCGCATGCCCAAGAAACCCTCAATGGAAGAAGAAATGAAAAATGGTGAAGCAGAATATTCTATTAACCTTTTTCTTGATCAATATCTTGCGTTACAGAGGGATGAAATGATGGACAATTTCACACACATCCTTCAACGCCTGCCGATAGCAACAGATGCATATTTATCCCTTCAAGGTACAAGTTAATTTTGATATTCCCATATTTGAAGGTCAGATAGATGTGGATACCCTAGAAAAATAGTTAAATCTATGAGAAGCTTATTTCTCTTTTCAAAAAAATATCAACAAGGAAAAGATCACCTTCGCACTCCTCAAGTCTCTTCCCCATGTCAAACATTGGTGGGAAAATAATTGGGAGAAAATTTCCACAGAGGAATCTAAAATATATGGGTTCGATCCCACTTGGTACATTTTTGTGGATCTGGTCAAAGAACAATACTACCTTGTTGATAACTATGAAGATCGGTACAAGTTGGGTATCAAAGACTCCGAGCGACATCTGGTTCTGAAATACCGTGGGACTTTGCACAACTACATCCAAACCGAAATGGATTTCCTAAACATCTCATCATTGGGAGTTTCCTATCGATATGTTGTCAAAATCAAGCGAAAATTTAGGCACCAGAACAAATGGGAATTCGGGTCTACAAATATGCAACAACCAAAGAACGGTAAATATGGCCTTAACCAATAGCCTCTAGAAAACCAATCCAAGACACAAGAGAAAAAGGGTAATGTAAAGACGAAGAATGAAACTGGGAAGTGACGTGATTTCCACAAAATCCCCTCGCACAACACCGATGAATGTCATTCGAGCCAGTCATTGGTGGTCAAGGTCAAAGACACGGAGTTGAACCCTAATTTTGAATCTGATCCAGAAAATATTGAAAACAGATAGATCATTGACGCAATCTCCACTACTATTATAGCGACCACAACAATTCATCTAGAAGAATCAGTAGATCCTGAAGAGGGGGAGAGCCTCTTCCATTCACAGATGTGGGTGAAGGGGACCCCATTACATTTCATTGTTGATAATGGAATCCAAAAGAACCTCATCTCAGATAAGGTCATGAAATGGTTGGGGTTGTAAAAAACACCACACCCGCAACCATACAACATTGATTGGCTTCACCAGGGATGGTATATTCATGTCATCTAGTAGTGTCTCTTGTCCTATGGAATCCATATGTTCAAGGATGAGGTAGTGTGTGATATTTCCTCTCTTGATGTCTTTTATATTGTTATGGGCCAACCATGTATGTGGAAGCGTCATGTTTTCTATGAGTCTAGACCACGTAGTGTCATAATTACTTTGGGAGGTCAGATCTACATGATACTAGAGGCAGTTATGTCTACTTCTCCACCAAAATAGCACTGCAAGGTAATATCTCATACTGCAAAATTCAACCTCTTCACAGTCTGTTCAAAGGATACACAGAAGACCACTACAGCCTCAAGACCTTCTATCCAACAAAACAAAATTGTCAGAGAGAAAGAAGATATTGTTTCTTCACCTATAATGGGGCCTACATAATGCCCCATCCAACCCAGAGACAACAAGTTTTTGGAACATATTCAACCCCTCTAGAAACAGGTTGGTGACAATGTTCCACAAGCCACCAAGCACAAATTCTCCAACGAGGCACACAACTCACCAAGCGTCAGATTCAAAAACTTCTTTTCCCTCATCCTTGGGCACTCAATGCAATGGATACCATTTCTTCCTAAGGGGAGAGGATTGATCCAGGTGGATATTGGTGGCCACCCACCTATTCCAATTGGCTCCTCTTTTGATTTTTTAGTGCAACACGTTCTTCTTTACTTCTTTGTAATTGTGGGTTCTACACTTCTAGGGTTGTTTGAATCCCTACACATCTTCCAATTGGATACTAGTGGCCTCCCACCTAATCCAACTGGCTTATTTTGTATGTTTTTATGTCTGGACATGTTGTTGTACTTCCAGGGCCATTTTGGGGCACTAAACAGTGTTTTTTGTCTCGCCACAGTCAAACTGTAGATAGAGTTAGAGTTTGACGGTGTAGTGCATATTTCTCGAAAATACCTTTCCAACAGGCTATCATGTGCCTAAAATGAAGATTATGCAAAGGTTACGACCCTGGGAAGTTAATGGACTAACTTACCCAAATGGGGCCCACATGAATTTTGTTGTTTCATCTCCTAGGGTTAGGTTTTTGGATGTCTAGGGTTTTGGAATTCATTTTTATCATAAAAAGGCCTTAAGAGCCTCATTGTAATGATATTCTAGTGAATGAGTGTAGCCGTCACATCTCTTCTCAGAGATAAATATGTCACCATTCTAGCGAGTCTTGCACTCTATATTTTTATAGTCTCTTTATAATTATTTCATTAGCAGAAATCAAGTATTGTTGTATTTCTCTATTTCTAACAATTTTCATGATTATTTATTGTAATATATCTGCTTTCATTTCATTCCAAAAATAATTTGGGTCAGTGGTATTAGACTAGGCTACTCTTGATGGCTTTTTATTGCAAGTCCCCGAGGAGGTCCGAGTATAGCCAGTTGGGTCTCTAGTTTGTCTCTCTTGAGGACAATCACTCTCGCATGCCCAAGAAACTCTCGATGGCGGTAGAAAATAAAAACAATGGAGTATAATATTTTATTAACATGTTGCTTGAGAAATCTCTCACGTGATAGAGGGATGAAATGATGGAGAATTTTGCACACATCCTTCAATGCCTACCGATAGAAACAGGTGCAACTTCATCAAGTGACCATTTTGAAGGAACCTCTCACTTCAAGGTACAAGTCAATTTTGATATTCCCATATTTGAAGGTCAAACAGATGCAGATTCCCTAGAAAAATGGTTAAATCTATTAGAAGTTTATTTCTCTATTCAAAAAAAAATTGACAAGGAAAATATCACCTTCGCGCTCCTCAAGGCTCTCCCCCGTGTCAAACATTGGTGGGAAACTTACTGGGAGAAAATTTCCACACGGGAATATGGAATATATGGGGTCAATCCCACTTGGGATTGTTTTTTGGATGCGGTCAAAGAATAGCACTACCCTTTTGATAATTATGAATACCAGTGCATGAGATGGACCACACTGTGGCAAGAGAAGAGCTAAACAGTACTAGAGTTCGCAAATACTTTGAATACCTTAAGCACCAAGCTAGGTATCAAAGACTCCTAGTGGCATCTGGTTTTGAAATACCATGGGGCTCTACATAGGTACATCCAAAATGAAATGGATTTCCTAAACATCTCATCATTGGGAGTTTCCTATCGATATGACGTCAAAATCGAGTAGAAATTTAGGCACCATAACAAATGGGAATTCGGGTTTGCAAATATGAAACAACCAAAGCACGATAAAGATGACCCTAACAAACAACCTCTAGACAACCAGTCCAAGACATGGGACAAAAAGGGTAAATTAAATATGAAGAATGACACTAGGAAGTGGTGTGACTTCTATAAAATCCCCTGGCACAACATGGATGAATGTTTCTCGAAACAGTGATTGGTGGCTAAGGTCAAAGAAATGGAATCGAACCCTGATTCAAAATCTGATCCAGAAAATATTGAAAATAGACCAATAATCGACATAGACCCCACTGCTACTTTCCCTACGACAACAATTCAGCTAAAAGAACTAGTAGATCCTTAAGAGGGGGAGCGCCTCTTCCATTCATAGGTGTGGCTGAAGGGGACCCTATTGTATTTCATTTTTTATAATGGCATCCATACGAACCTCATATAAACTAAGGTCATCAAACAATTGGGTTTGTCGACAACACCAAACCCACAACCATACAACATCGGGTTGCTTCACTAGGGACGAGATTAAACCCCTCCCACACACAGAGACAATAGGTTGGTGGAGCATATTAAACCCTCCTGCAATAGGTTGGTGATAGTCTTCCACAAGCTAAGAAGAACAACATTTCCAACAAGGCACACAACTCACCAAGTTTTAGATTCAAAAACTGTTTTTCCCTCTTCTCTGGGAACTCAACTCAATGGATACCATTGCATCCTAAGGGGGGAGGCTTAATCCAAGTGGATATTGGTGGCCACCCACCTGTTCCAACTGGCTCCTATTTTCAGTTTTTAGTGCAGCACGTTCTTCTGTACTTATTTGTAATTGTGGGTTCTACACTTCTGGGGTTGTTTGAAGCCCTACACATCTTCTAGGTGGATATTGGTGGCCTCCCACCTAATCCAAATGGATTATTTTGTATGTTTTTATGTCAGCACATCTTGTTGTACTTCCATGTCTGTTTTGGGGCAATAACCAATGTTTTTTTTTCTCACCATAGTCAAAATATAGACGGAGTTGGAGTTTTATGGTGTAATGCGTGGTTCTCAAAAATACCTTTCCAATGGGCTATCACGTGCCTAAAATGGACATTATATGCAAACGTTATGACTCTGGGAAGTTAATGGACTAACTTACCCAAACGAGGCCCACATGACTTTTGGAGTTTCATCTCCTAGGGTTAGATTTATGGATGTGTAGGGTTTTGGAATTCATGTTTATGATAAAAATACCTTCAGAGTCTCATTGTAATGATCTTATTGTGAATGAACATAGCCATCACATCTCTTTTCGGAGATAAAGATGTCACCATTCTAGTGAGTCTTGCACTCTGTATTTTTAAAGTCTCTTTACAATTCTTTCATTAATAAAAATCAAATATTGTTGTATTTCTTTGTTTCTGGAAATTTTCATGAGTATTTCATTGTAATATCTCTGCTTTCATTTCGTTCAAAAAATAATCAAGATCAGTGGTATCGGAGCAGGATGCTCTTGATCGTTTTTTAGCGCATGTCCCCAACGAGGTCCAAGTATAGCCATTTGGGTATCGAGTTTGTCTCTCTTGAGTACAATCACTCTTGCACACCCAAGAAACCCTCAATGGCGATAGAAAAGAAAAATGGCAAAGTAGAAGATTCTATTAACCTGTTGCTTAAGAAAGCTCTCGCACGACAGAGGGACGAAATGATGGAGAATTTCACACACATCATTCAATGTCTCCTGATAGAAATATGTGTGTTATAACCCTATAATTCATAGTATCATATGGTGACTGGAAATGTTATCTCTTTAAGTGTTTTTGTTTGTGAAATGATTTTCCATTCTGCAAATGATTTGAGAAAAAGAAAAAGAAAAGAAAGAAAAAGAATAAAAGAGGGCATAAAAGAAATTCAATAGAGCCCCATGCAATAACAATGACTTGTTCCATACCTTTCAAGCATGGCCAAGTTCTTTTAAATTGATGTTGATAGGATTAGTGAATAAGCTTGGCTAAACTATTTAATCTTAGCCAGGTGATTTAGGTTAGTTAGTGAATAAATTTGACCAAACTGCCTAATCTTGGTCAGATAACCCCAGGATAGAGTAATTTCTTAGTCCAACAATTTAATCTGGGCTAATTGTCCTAGGTAATTAGGTTAGAGCATAGGGTAGTTTTCTTTATCTCAATAAAACAAGCATGATGATTGTGTTGAACCATATCTTTGAAGTTTAAAAGGTTTGATGTCTAACCCCTTGGTGATAAAAACACAGAAAAGCTTGGGAAAACCCACGATGTGTACTTATCCTAAGTTTTTCGGAGCACATATGCCTTCACGCCCATAGTTAAGCACATCGCATATATGAACGGCTCAGATGTTCATGCTCAGATCTATGGTTGACAAGTCTTTTCGGACCCCCCCCCTCGACCGTTCTACCTTTAATGGTGGGGGGGGGTCCGGAATCGGAGATAACAAAGGTGCACATCTGAACGGATCAAGAGTCAGCGCCTAGATCCACGGCCTAGATTGGATTTGGACCTCCCCCCCCCCCCATCGTTCTTCTTTTAATGGTGGGA
>SNQJ01S0010159.1:172893-213781 GCA_010110895.2 Picea sitchensis
GGGGGGGGGGGTCCGGAATGGATTGTTTTCTGGTGGGCCCCTTATCTCTACGTGGTAGGAATCCATTGGTTCTGAATCCCACCACCTCCCATGGTCTGACATACCCTGTCACCCCATGACATTATTTTCCACGTTCTCCCCTAAAGATCATATCTCATTACTCTGTCAGTCCTCTCACCCTGTTACAATTCCCTTAACCATGGTCAAGTCCCAATCATCTCCCACCACGTCGCATGGTTGTATCCATCATTCATTTTCACTTTCCATCTCACGCTCTAAACAACCCATTGTCCATTTATTACTGGATAACTTATCCGTTAACCTGCTGACCTGTCCCATGTGCCCAACGGGTATCTGTTTGCTCAAAAATGCCTTCACCCTTCATTCCCTCATCATTTACCCTGTCACCGCACCAGATAATTTTTCCATGTTTTCCTCTCCGTTACAGTCAGTCGCCCAAAGCCACAGTCATCCCCGCTAACCATTTTGTTTTACTTGCAGGTATTGTTACAGTGATGGTGCCAAAATCAAAGAAAACAGAGGCCAAGGAAAATCCTTTCCTCCTGCCTCCTGTCGACCTCAACAGGATCCCTCTGGCCGACAAAGACCATTTAATTGTAGACACCAGATACAAATTCAACTTCACAGATTTACAGTCATGGATAAAGGACGTTTTCTTGGACCAAAGTGATGAAATTGGGCTCTGGGATTCAAACCTTCCCCTGTATCTTTTCCCCCAAGTTCACCATTTCCCCGAATTCACCCTCAAATGCCAAGCCCATTACATCCCCGACCAGAGAGACATAGTGTCCTCATCAGGAGAAATTATTTTCCTCATTACACCTGAAACCATTGATCAGATGATGCAGATACTCAGATCTGAATCTGTCTCACCGTTCAACCTTGAAATCATCACATAACTATACCAGAAATTATCATTCCCCCAAAGAGCTCATATTTTCAAGCTTTTTCTCCCACAAGCCACTCAACTCCCCACTACAAATCCCCTGTATCCTTCATCCCTGTTCTCAATGAAGGGAAACCAGGTCATCTCATCGCTCTGCGCCCTACTCGGGTATTTTTTGGATCAATGGATGGATAAAACCATATTGGGTTTTATGTCCATCTTCTCCACAGATGAGAAACCCACCACTCAATTCGACTACAGCACTTTCCTGGTGGACAACATTCATGAGCAATTCTTAAATTTTTCCACAAAAGGCATGTTTTGGTATTCCTCAATACTGGCTTACATGTTCATTTTCTTCCAAGCAGACAATTTTTCCTTTTCAATGCAGAAGATGGACAAGGATGGGAGGCCGTAGACAGTAACAACATGGACTTCACTACTCAAACAAAACTCTTCAGAATTCAGTTTCAAACAGTTCATCAAGCAGTTCTACCACCCAGTGGTGAGTATGCTCAGTGGAAGACCCGAGCCAAGGATAAACAAGGAGATTCAGAGGATCCTACACCTCTCAGACCTTGCAAAAATGGGAGACTGGTACCTGTACCAAGACCACACAGAGATCAGAGTGTATGGGTGTGAATTGGCTCCATATAAGTTGCCCAAATATCTTCCCATGAGGATATTTGCCCTGGAATACATAAGACAAATGATTAATTCAGATGACATACATTTTATGTATCTGAAGAAGAAGCAACAACTTAGGATCAAAGGGCAAATAGGATCATTCATCTGTAATAGCCGAGGCACTGAGGAGGAAGCAGATAAACTGTTAAAGGAGATGAATTTTTTTGTTAGCTTCATATGGCATTATGACCCTTGCGGGATAATTTCAGAGATGAGGATTAAAAATAAGAATATCCCATATGTTCATACATCCAGGCCTGAGATAGAGAAGTTCTCCAACCAGACAGAATGGGAGCCAAACACTCTGGTTGATACAGAATGACAGGACCTTTCGGTCACTATCTCACAAATGACTACACCACAGGTTCCCAAGGAAAAAAGGCCCGGGAAGGACACTTCACCTTCCATCACTGAAGTATCGTCTGAAGAGTTCCAATTACACACCAAGAGGCCAAAAACTAGTCAGGCACCTCACACAGCTGGTGAAAAGTGAATTCAATCCACTACAACTATGGAGGTTGATCGGTCACTCCTTAGTACAAGCAACAAACAAATAATGACTATTGTGTTGCCCAAGAAGCCTACAGATACTCCACCAGTCAACCAACCGAGCAAAACAGGACCAAAATTGAGTATTTTTGAGAAGTATGATCTGATCAAAAATAAAAATCAGACGTTGACCAGCAGCACGTATGCTCGGTTCTAGAAGCAAACATCAACTGCACAACACAGACTATTGTCTACATTCGACACTGAGAAGGGTAGAATGAACATGGTGTTTCTGCAAGCACAGGTGCCAGACCCAAAAGTAATCACTGATTACAAAAGGGAAACATTTGAATTTCAAACTAGAGATGTGCATCCAGCTGACCGAATGGATCTGCACAGGAAAACTGGAGAAATGGTTTTCTCCACATTGGAAAATGCTTCTACTACTGCCTCCAAGTTACAGGTATCTCTAAGAAATGTCCAAACGCAGCTGAAGTTAGAAAAAATATCATCCTTTTCCAAGGATAACAGGATTAAGATGTTGGAAGAACTAGTCCTCAAGATTAGATATGATCCTTCAAATGTGAAAGTAGTCGAGGAGATGCTCAAAAAGAAAAATGTCGATATAGCATATATGAGGAAACAATTGAAACTGCCACCAACAGAAGATTCACATGCAAAGGAAATAGCGGAGACAGAAGGGGTAAAGGATGAGATGCTCAAGCTGATCATGGAGCAGAATGCATAGTTGAAGGAAATGGAAGTGGAATTGGAAAAACTAGTGAAAGAGAAGGAGCAGTCAAAGCCCATGGAAGTCATTCCACTGAGCACAGTTCCACTCACAGGAGTGAGCACAGTGTCTGTAGCAGAAATTCTCTCGGCAACTCCACTGACAGCTCTGGAGAAAACAGTTGAACTGGCTAAATCCATGGAAGAGATGAATTTGCAAGAGACAGAGATTAGCATACTTAAAAATTAGATTGAGAACCTTCAGGAACTCAAATATTCCTTCCATACCAGCTACTCCAAGTTGAAACAAACTTCAAACAAGCTTAAACAGGAATTGCAACAGCTTGAAAAGAAAACAGTGGTAGGCAAAACACTTGCTGAGGTCAAAGAAAGTGTCTGGATGGATATCACCAAGTCCATGAATGAAATATGGTCGATGATAAAAATCATGTTCGAGAAAAATGAGCTGGTGCAAAGAAATCAGAAGGCTATCGAGAAGATAAGAGCAAAACTGGGAGAGATGCCCATAGAAGCTGCTGAGATCATCAAATTTCTGAATTCCAAAACCAGAGAGGAGCTAGAGGATTTGAATATTGAATATAGGACAGAGACCATCCTTAAGGTCAAGAGGGTCCTGACCAAGAGAGGACTGATGCTACAGCTGGAGGAAAACGTCCAGACCATGGATGTAGGAGTGAAAATATTTTTCAGCAAGATCGAAGCTCTGCAAAAGAAAGTCCTTCCTGGTATGAGAGTTATAAATGACAAGTTAATAATGCTTGTCGATTAAAAAAAGAAACTAGCCATTTTGGCTAAGGATAGCTCAAAATTCTCAGGAATACAAGGCAGTATCACGGGAAAGGCATTCTTAGATGCTTTACAGTTAGACACCAGTATACAACATGAGATCTGATACATCTTCATCATCAAGCCAACTTTTGCCAAATATACAGAGATGGATGAAGTATACCAAAGATTTCTCAAAGTCAGTGTTCCCAGTAACATTCGATGGGAAGAGTTATGCAGTCTAATCGAGTAGGCGATGAGGTGTCCAAGCCTAGTCAGCTATTTAGTCAGACGAGGTC
Source organism: Picea sitchensis (assembly GCA_010110895.2). Classification (NCBI taxonomy): domain Eukaryota; kingdom Viridiplantae; phylum Streptophyta; class Pinopsida; order Pinales; family Pinaceae; genus Picea; species Picea sitchensis. Next base: position 176,791 of record SNQJ01S0010159.1, read on the forward strand.
ATGCAGAGGCCTCACCAATGGTTCACCCCATAAATTAGCATGAAGTTTCAACACATCATCAAGCAGTTCCCTAAATTTTTGTATCTTGTTAAGTTGGTTAGCTAAATTTAGATTTTCCATGTCCTGATCTTTAATGACATGAGCGTATGTAATTTTGATTATAAATACTTCAAACTTTGAAGTACTGAGGGTTGATCTTTACGCCCTGCAAACTACAAGACTGTAATTTTTATCTAGAGATCTTCCAGTAATACAAAGAGACGTTTTCACAGGATTCCCATGTGTTATTCATTGGTGATGTTTTTTTTCTATGTTGAATGCTCTTCTTGCTCAGTTGTCATATTGTTTTCTAATCTAATATTTTAAAAGTAACGCATGTTGCAGGATTTATCGTTGTATACCCTGTTTCAGCATTGAAAGATATTTATGTTTATCTTTCTGATATTACAGTGAAGAAATTCTTAAATGATTCTTTACTTTAATTGATATTCTCATCTCTTCTTCTATTCATCACTTTAATGCTAAAGAATCCAACAAATGAATTATCTTTCCCTGTGAAAAAATCTTTTGTTTCTAGTTTAGATTTTTATCTTTATAATACAGACCCCATAACCCAATGGATGCATAAATCCCCTTCAGCCAACTTAACAAAAACAACAAACCAGTCAATATTATTTTATATAACTAGCCTAATATCTTAAAAGTTAAAACATATCTAAATCATACAGAGAGATCCCTCTCTGAAACTGGTAGGGCTAGATTCCAGTTTCTAAGTGGTTGGATAAAGTTACCTCTCGTAGATTTCTTCTTTCCTGACAACCTCTGGGAATTTATAGAGCGTGAAACCCTTTCCAGCCAATCATTTAAAAAATCCAAACTCTGAACCCATTAGCTAGCCTAATTATCTATTCAAACAAATCTATATCAAACAGAGAGATCCCTCTCTGAGTCTTGGAGGGCTAGATCCAAGACTTGAAGTGGTTTTGATGTTGCCTATGTGACTGCCTCCACAGCCTTAGGCAAATTGCAGAGCGTTAACAATGTGCATATTCATCAAGAGACCATTTTGGGGGACCCTCTCCCTTCAAGGTACAAGTCAATTTTTCTATTCCCATATTTGAAGGTCAGATAGATGCAGATGCCCTAGAAAAATGGTTAAATCTATTAGAAGGTTATTTATCTGCTCAAAAAAAATTCGACAGGGAAAATATCACCTTCTCACTCCTCAAGGCTCTCCCTAATGTCAAAAATTGGTTGGAAACTTACTGGGAGAAAATTTCCATAGAGGAATATGGAATATATGGGGTCGAGCCCACTTGGAATTTTTTTGTCGATGCGGTCAAAAAACAGTACTACCTTGTTGATAACTATGAAGATTAGTACATGAGATGGACCACATTGTCGAAAGAGAAGAGACAAACTGTACCGGAGAGCACAAATAATTTCCATACCTTACACACCAAGATGGGTATCAAAGACTACGAGTGGTATTTGGTTCTTGAATATCGTGGGGCTCTCCATAGGTACATACAAACCGAAATGGATTTCCTAAATATCTCATAATTGGGAGTTTCCTATCGATATGCTATCAAAATTGAGCAGAAATTTAGGCACCAGAACAAATGGGAATTCGGTTCTGCAAATATGCAACAACCAAAGCATGGTAAATACGTCCCTAACCAAAAACCTCTAGACAACCAGTCCAAGACACAAGACAAAAAGTGTAAAGTAAAGACGAAGAATGACACTTGGAAGTGGTGTGACTTCCACAAAATCCCCTGGAAATACATTGATTAATGTCTCTTGAAACAGTCATTGATGGCCAAGGTTAATGACACAGATTCAGAACTTCATTTAGAATTTGATCCAAAAAATATTGAAAACAAAAATATCATTGATGCAGACCCCACTGCTACTGTTACGACCACAACAATTCAGATAGAAAAACTAGTAGAGCCTAAAGAGGGGGAGTGCCTCTTCCATTCACAGATGTTTGTGAAGGGGACCCCATTGCATTTCATTGTTGATAACGACAGTCGAAAGAACTTCATCTTAACTAAGGTCGTCAAAAATTTGGGGTTGTTGACAACACCACACCTGTAACCATACAACATCAGTTGGCTTCACCAGGGACGATATCTTCGCCAACAGTGTCACTTTTCCTATGGAATCCATCCCTTCAAGGATGAGGTAGTGTGTGATATTTCCCCTCTTGATTTATGTGATGTTGTTTTGGGCCAACCATATATGTGGAAATGTCATGTTTTCTATGATTCTAGACCTCATAATGTCATTATTACTTTGGGAGGTAGCCTCTATAGGATACCAAAGGTAGGTATGACTATTTCTCCACCAAAACAACACCTCAAGGTAATCTCTCATACTGTAAAATTCATCCTCTTCACATTCTATTAAAAGGATGCACAAAATACCACTGCAACCTCAACACCTTCTATCCAACAAAAATAGATTGTCAAAGAGACAGAAGATATTATTTCTTCACCTACAATGGTGCCTACACAATGCCCCATTCAACCCAGAGAAAACAAGTTGGTGAAACAGATTCAACCCCTCCAACAACAGGTTGGTGACAGTCTTACCCAAGCCAATAAGCACAACTTCTCCAACAAGGCACACAACTCACCAAGCATCAGATTCAGAAATTATTTTTCCCTCTTCCCTGGGCACTCAACGTAATGGAGACCATTGATTCCTAAAGGAGGGAGGATTTATCCAGGTGGATATTGGTGGCCACCCACCTGTTCCAACTAACTCCTCTTTTCATTTTTTTGTGCAACATCTTGTTCTGTACTTATTTGTAATTGTGGATTTTACACTTTTGGGGATGTCTAAATCCCTACACATCTTCCAGGTGGATATTGGTGGCCTCCCACCTAATCCAGCTGGCTTATTTTGTATGTTTTCAAGTCAACACATCTTGTTGTACTTTTGGGGACGTTTTGGGGCACTAAATAGTGTTTTTTGGCTCGCCACAGTCAAATTGTTGATGAAGTGAGACTCTGACTATGTAATGTGCAGTTCTCTAAAATACCTTTCCAATGGGCTATCATGCACCTAAAACAGAGATCATATGAAAAAGTTATGAACTCGGGAAGTTAATAGACTAACTTACCCGAACGGGGCCCACATGCATTTTGGCGTTTCATCTCCTAGGGTTAGGTTTTTGGATGTCTAGTGTTTTGGCATTCATGTTTATCATAAAAAGGCCTTCAAATCCTCATTGTAAAGATCTTCTTGCGAATGAACAAAGTCGTCACATATCTATAAATCTACCACCATCTTAGCGAGTGTTAAACTCTGTATTTGTACAATATTTACAATTCTTTCAATAATAGAAATCAAGTATTGTTGTATTTCTCTATTTTTGTAAATTTTCATGAGTATTTAATTGTAATATCTTTGCTTTCATTTGGTTCCAAAAATAATATGGATCAGTGGTATCAAAAAAGTCTTCTCTTGATCATTTTTAGCGCATGTCCCCGATGAGGTCCAAGTATAGCCAGTTGGGTCTCGATTTTGTCTCTCTTGAGGACAATCACTCTCATATGCCCAAGAAACCCTCGATGGAGGAAAAAATGAAAAACAACGGAGAAAAATATTATATTAACCTGTTACTTGAGCAAGCTCTCGCACGACAGAGGGATGAAATGATGGATAAATTCACACACATCCTTCAACTATTTTCAATAGCAACAGACACATCTTCATCAAGCGACCATTTTGGAGGAACCTCTCCTTTCAATCTACAATTTAATTTTTATATTCCCATATTTGAAGGTCAGATAGATGTGAATTCCCTAGAAAAATGGTTAAATCTATTAGAAGGTTATTTCTTTGTTCAAGATTTTTCTGACAGGGAAACGATCACCTTCACACTCCTCAAGGCTCTCCCCCATGTCAAACATTGGTGGGAAAATTACTTGGAACAAAGTTCCACAGAGGACTCTGGAATATATGGGGTCGATCCCACTTGATATTTTTTTCTAGATGCGGTCAAAAAATAGTACTACCATGTTGATAAATATGAAGACCAGTACATGATATTATCCACACTGCAGCAAGAGAAGAGCCAAACAGTATCGGAGTTCACAAAAAAATTCCATACCTTTCCTACCAAGCTAGGTATCAAAGACTCTGAGTGGCATATGGTTCTGAAATATCATGGGGCTCTGTATAGGTACATCCAAACTGAAATGAATTTCTGAAACATCTCATCATTGGGAGATTCCTATCGTTATGCTATCAAAATTGATCATAAATGTAGGCACTAGAACAATTGGAAATTTGGGTCTACAAATATGCAACAACCAAAGCACAGTAAATACGGCCCTAACCAACAAAATCTAAACAACCAGTCCAAGACACAAGACAAAAAGGGTAAAGTAAATATGAAGAATGACACTGGGAAGTGTTGTGACTTCCACAAAATCCCCTGGCATGACACCGATGAATGTCATCTGAAACATTCATTGGTGGCTGAGGTCAAAGACACGAAGTCGAACCCTAATTCAGAATTCGATCCATAAAATATTGAAAATAGACAGATCATCAACGTAGACCCCACTGCTAGTTTCTCGACCACAACAATTCAACTAGAAGAACCAGTAGATCCTAAAGAGGGGGAGTGCCTCTTCCATTCACATATGTGGGTGAAGGGGGCTCCACTGCATTTCATTGTTGATAACGGAAGCCATAAGAACGTCATATCAGTTAAGGTCCTCAAATAGTTGGGGTTGTCAAAAAAACCACACCCGTAGCCATACAAGATCGGGTGGCTTCACCAAGGATGATATCTTCCTCTCAGCCAGCAGTGTTGCCTGTCCTATGGCATTCATCTCTTCACGGATGAGGTACTATGTGATATTTCCCCTCTTGATATATCTGATGATGTCTGATTCTAGACCTAGTAGTGTCATTATTACTCTGGGAGGTCATCTCTATAGGATACTAGAGGTAGTTCTGACTATTGCTCCACCAAAAAAGTACCGCAAGGTAATATATGATACTGCAAAATTCATCCTCTTCATAGTATTTTCAAAGGATGCACAGAATACCACGACAAACACTACAGCCTCAACACCTTATATTCAACAAAAATAGATTGTCAAAGAGACAAAATATATTGTTTCTTCACCTACAATGGTTACTACACAATTCCCCATCCAACGCAAGGAAAACAAGTTGGTGGAATAGATTCAACCCCTCCAACAACAAGTTGGTGATAGTCTTCCACAAGCCAAGAAGTAGAACTTCTCCAACAAGGCACACAACTCGCTAAGCATCAGATTCATAAATTGCTTTTCCCTCTTCCCTAGGAACTCAATGCAATGGAGACCATTACTTCCAAAGGGGGGAGGATTGATCCAGGTGGATATTGGTGGCCACCCACCTGTTCCAACTGGCTCCTCTTTTCAGTTTTTAGTGCAACACGTTCTCCTGTACTTCTTTGTAATTGTGGGTTGTACACTTCCAGGGTTGTCTGAAGCCCTACACATCTTCTAGGTGGATACCGGTGGCCTCCCACATAATCCAAATAGATTATTTTGTATGTTTTCGTGTTAGCACATCTTGTTGTACTTCCAAGGCCGTTTTGGGGCACTAAACAATGTTTTTTTGGCTTACCACATTCAAAATTTAAACTTAGTTGGCGTTTGAAGGCATAATGCATAGTTCCCTAAAATAACTTTCCAACGGGCTATCACGTGCCTAAAACGAAGATCGTATGCAAAAGTTACGACCCTGGGAAGTTAATGGAGTAACTTACCCAAACGGGGCCGACATGACTTTTGGTGTTTTATCTCCTAGGGTTAGTTTTTTTTATGTCTAGGATTTTGGCATTCATATTTATCTTAGAAAGGCCTTCAGAGCCTAATTGTAATTATCTTCTTGTGAATGAGTGTAGTCGTCACATCTCTTCTCAGAGATAAAGTTGCCACCATTCTAGCGAGTCTTGCACTCTGTATTTTTACAATCTCTTTACAATTCTTTCATTAATAGAAATCAAGTATTGTTGTATTTCTTTGTTTCTAGGAATATTCATGAGTATTTCATTGTAATATCTCTACTTTCATTTCATTCCAAAAATAATCCAAATCATTAGTATCAGAGCAGGCCGCTCTTGATCATATTTTAGCGCATGTCCCCGATGAGGTCCAAGTATATCCAGTTGGGTCTCAAGTTTGTCTCTCTTGAGTACAATCACTCTTGCATGCCCAAGAAACCCTCGATGGTGGCTATAAATAAAAATGACGGAGAAAAATATTCTATTAACCTGTTGCTTGAGAAAGATCTCACGTGACAAAGGGACAAAATGATGGAGAATTTCACACATATCCTTCAATGCCTGTTGATAGCAGCAAACATATTTTCATCAGGTGACCATTTTAGAGGAACCTCTCCCTTCAAGGTACAAGTTAATTTTGATATTCTCATATTTGAAGGTAATATAGATGCGGATGCCCTAGAAAAATGGTCAAATCTATTAGAAGGTTATTTCTTTGTTCAAAATGTTTTCGATAGGGAAAATATCACCTTCGCACTCCTCAAGGCTCTCCCCATTGTCAAACATTGGTGGGAAACTTACTGGGAGAAAAGTTCCATAGAGGAATCTGGAATATCTGGGGTCAATCCCACTTGAGATTTTTTTGTGGATGTGGTCAAAGAACAATACTACTTTGTTGATAACTATGAAGACCAGTACATGAGATGGACCACACTGTGGAAAGAGAAGAGCCAAAAAATACTAGAGTTCACAAATACTTTCCATACCTTGCGTACCAAGTTGGGCATCAAAGACTCTGAGCGACATCTGGTTCTGAAATACCATGCGGCTCTACATAGGTATATCCAAACCAAAATGGATTTACTAAACATCTCATCATTGGGAGTTGTCTATCGATTTGCTGTCAAAATTGAGCAAAACTTTAGGCACCAGAACAAATGGGAATTCGGGTCTGTAAATCTACAATAACCAAAGCATGGTAAAGATGGCCCTAACCAACAACCTCTAGACAACCAGTCCAATACACATGAAAAAAAGGGTAAATTAAAGACAAAGAATGACACTGGGAAGGGGTGTGACTTCCACAAAATCCTCTGGAACAACACAGATGAATGTCTCTCAAAATAGTCATTGGTGGTCGAGGTCAAATACATGGAGAGGAACCCTGATTTAGAATCCAATCTAGAAAATATTAAAAAAAGATAGATCATCGATGTAGACCCCATTTTTATTGTCGTGACCACAACAATTCATCTAGAAGAACCAATAGATCCTGAAGAGGGGGAGTGCCTCTTCCATTTCCATATGTGGGTGAAGGGGACCCCATTACATTTCATTGTTTATAATGGCTACCAGAAGAACCTCATCTCAGCTAAGGTCGTCAAAAAATTGGGGTTGTCGACAACACCACACCCACACCCAGACAACATCAGTTGGCTTCACCAAGGACAAGATATTTGCGTCAGCCAACAATGTTGCATGTCTTATGTCATCCATCCCTTCAAGTATGAGGTAGTGTGTGATCTTTCCCCTCTTGATGTCTGTGATGTTGTTTTGGGCCAACCATATATGTGAAAATGTCATGTTGTCTATGAGACTAGACCCCGTAGTGTCATTATTACTCTGGGAGGTCATCTCTATAGGATACTAGAGGTAGTTCCAACTACTACTCCACCAAAACAACACCGCAAGGTAATCCCTCTTACTGCAAAATTCATCCTCTTCACATTATGTTCAAAGTATGCACAGAAGACCACTACAACCAATGCATCCTCAACACCTTCTATCCAGTCAAAACATATTGTCGAAGAGACATAAGATATTGTTTCTTCACCTACAATGGTGCCTACACAATGCCCCATCCAACCCAGAGACAACAAGTTGGTAGAACAAATTCAACCCCTCCAACAACAGGTTGGTGATAGTCTTCCACAAGCCAAGAAGAACAACTTCTCCAACAAGGCACACAACTCACAAGCTTCATATTCAGAAACTTATTTTCCCTCTTCCTTGGGCACTCAATGCAATGGAGACCATTACTTCCTAAGGGGGGATGATTGATCAAGGTGGATATTGGTGGCCACTCACTTCTTCCAACTGGCTCCTCTTTTCATTTTTTAGTGCAACATGTTCTTTTGTACTTCTTTGTAATTGTGGGTTCTACACTTCTAGGGTTGTATGAAGCCCTACACATCTTCTAGGTGGATACATATGGCCTCCAACCTAATCCAAGTGGCTTATTTTGTATGTTTTCATGTCAACACATATTGATTTACTTCCAGGGCCATTTTGGGGAACTAAATAGTGTTTGTTTTGGATCGCCATAGATAAACTATATACAAAGTCAAAGTTTGATGGCATAATGCATAGTTCTTGAAAATACCTTTCCAACAAGCTATCACACGCCTAAACTTATCACTTCCGATGTTGACAATGTTAGGTTAAACTTGATTCGGTGAAAAGGTCAAAGACATGAATCCAAACCTTGATTTAAAATCTGATCCAAAAAATATTAAAAACAAATAGATCATCGACGTAGACCCCACTACTACTGTCGTGACCACAACAATTCATCTAGAAGAACCAGTAGATCCTGAAGAGGGGGAGCTCCTCTTCTATTCATAGATGTGGGTGATATCTCCCACATTAATGGAAACCAAAATAACCTCATCTTAGCTAAGGTCATCAAACAGTTAGGGTTGTCGACAACACCACACTTGTAGCCATACAACATCAGATGGCTTCACCAGGGACGAGATCTCCATGTCAGTTATAATCATTGCCTGTCATATGGCATCCATCCCTTTAAAGATGAGGTAGTGTGTGATATTTCCCCTCTTGATGTCTGTGATGTTGTTTTGGGCCAACCATATATGTGGAAATTTCATGTCGTCTATTATTATAGACCTTGTAGTGTCATTATTACTCTGGGAGGTCATCTCTACATGATACTAGAGGTAGTTCTAACTACTGCTCCACAAAAACAACATCGCAAGGTAATATCTCATACTGCAAAATTAATCCTCTTCATAGTCTGTTCAAAGGATGCACATAAAGACCACTACAACCATTGCAGCCTCAACACCTTCTATCTAGAAAAAATAAATTGTAGAAGAGATAGAAGATATTGTTTCTTCACCTAAAATGGTGCCTACACAATGTCGCATCCAACCCAGAGACAACAGTTTCATGGAACATATTCAACCCCTCCAACAACAAGTTGGTGACAGTCTTCCACAAGCTAAGAAGCACAACTTCTCTGACAAGGAACATAGCTCACCAAGTGTCAGATTCAAAAACTACTTTTCCCTCTTCTCTGGGAACTCAACGCAATGGATACCATTTCTTCCTAACATGGGAGGATTGATCCAAGTCGATATTGGTAGCCACCCACCTGTTCCAACTAGCTCCTCTTTTCAACTTTTAGTGCAGCGCATTCTTCTATACTTCTTCATAATTGTGGGTTCTCCACTTCTGGGGTTGTCTAAATCCCTACACATCTTTTGGCTTATTTTGTATGTTTTCATGTCATCACATCTTGTTGTACTTCTAGGTCCGTTTTGGGGAAATAAATAGTGTTTTTTTGGATCGCCACAGACAACCTATAGACAGAGTCATAGTTTTACAACGTAATGTGTATTTCTCGAAATTACCTTTCCAACGGGCTATCATGCGCCTAAAATGAACATTGTATGAAAAAGTTACAACCTCGAGAAGTTAATGGAGTAACTTACCCAAACGGGGCCCCCATGAATTTTGGTGTTTCATCTCATAGGGTTAGGTTTTTGGATGTCTAGGGTTTTGCCATTCATTTTTATCATAAAAATACCTTCAGAGCCTCATTGTAATGATATTCTTGCGAATGAACACAACTGTCACATCTATTCTGAGAGATAAAACTACCACCATTCTAGCGAGTCTTGCACTCTGTATTTTTACAGTCTCTTTACAATTCTTTCATTAATATAAATCAAGTGTTGATGTATTTCTTTGTTTCTGGCAATTTTCATGAGTATTTCGTTGTCATATCTCTTCTTTCATTTCGTTCCAAAAGTAATTTGGATCAGTGGTATCAAATTAGACTGCTCTTGATCATTTTTTAGCGCATGTCCCTGACGATGTCCGAGTATAGCCAGTTGGGTCTCAAGTTTGTCTCTCTTGATGCAATCACTCTTGCACACTAAAGAAACCCTCGATGGTGGCACAAAATAAAAACAGTGGAGCAGAAGATTCTATTAACATGTTTCTTGAGAAAGATCTCGCGCGACAGAGGGAGGAAATGATGGAGAATTTCATACACATCCTTCAACACCTACCGATAGCAACAAGTGCATCTTCATCAAGTGACCATTTTGGAGGAACCTCTCCCTTCAAGGTACAAGTTAATTTTTATATTCCCATATTTCAAGGTCAAATAAATGTAGATGCCCTAGAAAAATGGTTTAACCTATTAAAAGGTTATTTCTCTATTCAGAATTTTTTCGACAGGCAAAAGATCACCTTCGCACTTCTCAAGACTCTCCCCCATGTCAAACATTGGTGGGAAACTTACTCGGAGAAAAGTTCNTATCAAATTAGACTGCTCTTGATCATTTTTTAGCGCATGTCCCTGACGATGTCCGAGTATAGCCAGTTGGGTCTCAAGTTTGTCTCTCTTGATGCAATCACTCTTGCACACGAAAGAAACCCTCGATGGTGGCACAAAATAAAAACAGTGGAGCAGAAGATTCTATTAACATGTTGCTTGAGAAAGATCTCGCGCGACAGAGGGAGGAAATGATGGAGAATTTCATACACATCCTTCAACACCTACCGATAGCAACAAGTGCATCTTCATCAAGTGACCATTTTGGAGGAACCTCTCCCTTCAAGGTACAAGTTAATTTTGATATTCCCATATTTCAAGGTCAAATAAATGTAGATGCCCTAGAAAAATGGTTTAACCTATTAAAAGGTTATTTCTCTATTCAGAATTTTTTCGACAGGCAAAAGATCACCTTCGCACTTCTCAAGACTCTCCCCCATGTCAAACATTGGTGGGAAACTTACTCGGAGAAAAGTTCCATAGAGGAATCTGGAATATATGGGGTCGATCCCACTTGGGATTTTTTTGTGGATGCGATCAAAGAATAGTACTAACCTGTTGATAACTATGAAAACTAGTACATGAGATGGACCAAACTGCAACAAGAGAAGAGCCAAATAGTACCAAAGTTCACAAAAACTTTCCATACCTTATGCACCAATATGGGTATTAAAGACTCTAAGTGACATCTGGTTCTAAAATACCGTGGTGATATCCATAGGTATATCCAAACTGAAATGGATTTCATAAAAATCTCATCATTGGGAGCTGCCTAACGATATGCTGTCAAAATCGAGCAAAAATTTAGGCACCAGAACAAATGGGAATTCGGATCTACAAATCAGTAACAAAAAAAACACGTCAAAGATGACCCAACCAACACCCTCTAGAAAACGAGTCCAAGACACAGGAAAAAAAGGGTAACGTAAAGATGAAGAATGACACTGGGAAGTGGTGTGACTTACACAAAATCCCCTGGCACAAGACCGATGAATCTCGCTCGAAGCAGTCAATGGTGGTCGAGGTCAAAGACACGGAGCCGAACCTTGATTTGGAATCTGATCTAGAAAATATTGAAAACAAACAAATCATCGACGCAGAACCCACTTCTACTTTATATATCTTTCACGCCAATATGGGTATCAAAGACTCTAAGCAACATCTGGTTCTGAAATACCGTGGGGCTCTCCATAAGTACATCCAAACTGAAATGGATTTCCTAAACATCTCATCATTGGGAGATTCCTATCGATATGCTCTCAAAATCGAGCATAAATTTAGGCACGAGAACAAATGGGAATTAGGTCTGCAAATATGAAACAACCAAAGCATGGTAAAGACTTCCCTAACCAAAAACCTCTAGATAACTAGCCCAAGACATGGGACAAAAAGGGTAAAGTAAAGACAAAGAATGAAACTAGGAAGTGGTGTGACTTCCACAAAAGCCCCTGGAAATACACCGATTAATGGTGCTTGAAACAATCATTGGTGGTTGAGTTTAACGACACAGAGCCAAACCTTGATTTGGAATCCAATCCAAAAAATATTGAAAACAGACAGATCATCGACGCAGACCCCACTACTATTATCGTGACCACAACAATTCAGCTAAAATAACCAGTAGATGTTGAAGAGGGGCACCTCTTCCATTCACAGATGCCGGTGAAGGGGACCCCATTTCATTTCATTGTTGATAACGACAAATATGAGAACCTCATCTTAGCTAAGGTCATCAAATAGTTGGGGTTGTCGACAACACTATACCCGCATCCATACAACATTGGTTGGCTTCACCAGGGATGGGATCTTCGCATCAGATAGTAGTGTCATATGTCCTATGGAATCCATCCCTTCAAGGATGAGGTAGTGTGTGATATTTCCCCTCTCTATGTCTATGATGTTGTTTTGGGCTAACCATATATGAGGACACATCATTTTGTCTATGATTCTAGACCCCGTAGTGTCATTATTACTCTGGGAGGTGAGCTCTACAAGATACCAGAGGTAATTCTGACTACTACTCCACCAAAAAAACACCACAAGGTAATCTCTCATACTGCAAAATTCATTGTCTTCAAAGTCTATTCAAAGGATGCACAGAAGACCACTACAAACACTGCAGCCTCAACACCTTCTATCCAGCAAAAAAAGAATGTCAAAGAGACAAAATATATTGTTTCATCACCTGCAATGGTGCCTACACAATGCCCCATCCAAACCAAAGACAACAAGTTGGTGGAATAGATTCAACCCCTCCAACAATAGGTTGGTGGCAATATTAGAAAAGCCAAGAAGCACAACTTCTCCAACAAGGAACACGACTCACCAAGCGTCAGATTCAAAAATTGTTTTCCCCTTTCCTTGGGCACTCAACACAATGGATACCATTGCATCCTAAGGGAGGAGGATTGATCCAGGTGGATATTGGTGGCCACCCACCTGTTCCAACAAGATCCTCTTTTCATTTTTTAGTGCAACACATTTTTATGCACTTCTTTGTAATTGTGGTTTTTACACTTATGGGGTTGTCTGAAGCCCTACACATCTTCCAGGTGGATACCGATGGCCTCCCACCTAATCCATCTGGCTTATTTTGTATGTTTTCAAGTCAACACATCTTGTTGTACTTCTAGGGACGTTTTGGGGCACTAAATAGTGTTTTTTTGGCTTGCCACAGTCAAAATGTAGATAGAGTAATGTGTAGTTCTCAAAAATACCTTTCCAACAGGCTATCATGCGCCTAAAATAGATATCGTATGCAAAAGTTACGACCCCGGGAAGTTAATGGACTAACTTACCCAAACAGGGCCCACGTGACTTTTGGTGTTTCATCTCCTAGGGTTAGGTTTTTAGACGTCTAGGGTTTTTGCATTCATGTTTATCATAAAAATGCCTTCAAAGCCTCATTGTAATGATCTTCTTGAGAATGAATGAAGTTGTCACATCGCTTCTCAGAGATAAAGCTACCACCATTCTAGTGAGTCTTGCACGCTATATTTGTAGAATCTTTACAATTATTTCATTAATAGAAATCAAGTATTGTTGTATTTCTCTATTTTTGGAAATTTTCATGAGTATTTCATTGCAATATCTTTGCTTTCATTTCTTTCCAAAAATAATCTAGATCACTGGTATCATAGCAGGATTATCTTGATCATTTTTTAGTGCATGTCCCTGACGAGATCCGAGTATAGCCAATTGGGTCTCGAGTTTGTCTCTCTTGAGGAAAATCACTCTCACATGCCCAAGAAACCCTCGATGGCAGCAAAAAATAAAAATGGTGGAGCAGAAGATTATGTTAACCTATTGCTTGAGCAAGCTCTCACACGACAAAGGGACTAAATCATGGATAATTTCACACACATCCTTCAACAACTGTTGATAGAAACATGCACATCTTCATCAAGTGACCATTTTGGAGGAACCTCTCCCTTCAAGCTACAATTTAATTTTGATATTCCCATATTTGAAGGTCAGATAGATGTGGATGCCCTAGAAAAATGGTTAAATCTATTAGAAGGTTATTTCTCCGTTCAAAATTTTTCCGATAGGGAAAATATCACCTTCGCACTCCTTAAGGCTCTCTCCCGTGTGAAACATTGGTGGGAAACATATTGGTATAAAATTTCCATAGAGGAATATGTAGTATATGGGGCCAAGCCCACTTGGGATTTTTTTGTGGATGCAGTCAAAAACCAGTACTACCCTATTGATAACTATGAATACCAGTGCTTGAGATTGACCACACTACGGCAAGAGAAGAGCCAAACAATACTGGAGTTCACAAATACTTTCCATACCTTGCTTACCAAGCTGGGTATTAAAGACTTCGAGTGGCATCTGGTTCTGAAATACCATGGGGATCTCCATAGGTACATCCAAACCGAAATGGATTTCTGAAACATCTCATCACTGGGAGCTACCTATCGATATGTTGTTAAAATCGAGTAGAAATTTAGGCACCAGAACAAATGGGAATTTGGGTCTGCAAATATGAAACAAACAAAACACGGTAAAGATGACCCTAACCAACAACCTCTAGAAAAACAGACCAAGATGGAAGAAAAATAGGGTAAAGTAAATATGAAGAATGAAACTGGGAAGTGGTGTGAATTCCACAAAATCCCTCGGCACAACACCGATGAATTTCGCTCGAAACAATCATTGGTGGTTGAGGTCAAAGACACGGAGCCGAATCTTGACTTGGAATCCGATCTAGAAAATATTGAAAACAGACAGATCATCGACTCAGACTCCACTGCTACTATCACAACAACAACAATTCAACTAGAAGAACCAGTATATTCTGAAGAGGGGGAGTGCCTCTTCCATTCACAGATGTGGATGAAGGAGACCCTATTTCATTTCATTGCTGATAATGACATCCAGAAGAACCTCATCACAGATAAGGTCCTCAAATAGTTGGGGTTGTCAACAACACCACACCTGCATCAATACAACATTGGGTGGCTTCACTAGGGATGATATCTTGTCCTATGGCACCCATGGCACCCATCCCTTCAAGGATGAGGTACTGTGTGATATTTCCCTTCTTGATGTCTCTGATGTTGTTTTGGGCCAACCATATATGTGGAAACTCCATGTTGTATATGATCTTAGACCTCGTAGTGTCATTATTACTCTGGGAGGTCAACTCTATAGGATACCAGAGGTAGTTCTGACTACTGATCCACCAAAACAAAACTGCAAGGTAATCTCTCATACTCTAGAATTCATCCTCTTCACACTATGTTCAAAGGATGCACAGAAGACAACTACAACCATTACAGCCTCAACACCATCTATCCAGCAAAAACAAATTGTCGAAGAGACATAATATATTGTTTCTTCACTTATAATGGTGCCTACACAATGCCCCATCCAACCAAGAGACAACAGGTTGGTGGAACAGGTTCAACCCCTCTAGAAATAGGTTGGTGACAGTCTTCCACAAACCAAGAAGCAAAACTTCTCCAACAAGGCACACAGCTCACCAAGCATCAGATTCATAAAAAAAAATTCCCTCTTCCCTAGGTAGTCAATGCAATGGAGACCATTGCTTCCTAAGGGGGGAGGATTGATCCAAGTGGATATTGGTGGCCACCCACTTGTTCCAACTCGCTCCTCTTTTTATTTTTGAGTGCAACACGTTATTTTGTGCTTCTTTGTAATTGTGGGTTCTACACTTTTCAGGTTGTTTGAATCCCTACACATATTCCAAGTGGATATTGGTGGCCTCCCACCTAATCCAACTATCTTAATTTGTATGTTTTCATGTTATCACATCTTGTTGTACTTCCAGAGTCATTTTGTGGATATTCATTTTACGGGCTATCACGCATGTAAAACGAATATCCCATGCAAAAGTTACGACCCCGGGAAGTTAATGGACTAACTTACCCAAACGGGGCCCACATGAATTTTGGTGTTTCATCTCCTAGGGTTAGGTTTTTTGATGTGTAGGCTTTTGGAATTCGTGTTTATCATAAAAAGGCCTTCATATCCTCATTGTAATGATCTTCTTGCAAATGAGCATAGTTGTAATATCTCTTCTCAGAGATAAAGTTGCCACCATTCTAGTGAGTCTTGCACTCTGTATTTTTACAGTCTCTTTACAATTCTTTCATTAATAGAAATAAAATATTGTTTTATTTCTCTATTTCTTGCAATCTTTATGAGTATTTCATTGTAATATATGTTCTTTATTTTCATTCCAAAAATAATGTGGATCATTGGTATCAGAGCAGGCTGCTCTTGATCATTTTTTAGCACATGTCCTTGACGAGGTCCGAGTATAGCCAGTTGGATCTCGAGTTTGTCTCTCTTGTGGACAATTACTCTCGCAGGCCCAAGAAACCCTCAATGGCTGAAGAAAATAAAAACGGTGGAGCAGAATATTCTATTAACCTATTGCTTGAGCAATCTCTCGCACGACAGAGGGATGAAATGATGGAGAATTTCATACACATCCTTCAATGCTTGCCGATAGCAACATGCACATATTCATCAAGCGACCATTTTGGAGGAACCTCTCCCTTTAAGGTACAATTTAATTTTGATATTCCCATATTTGAAGGTCATATAGATGCGGATGCCCTAGAAAAATGGTTAAATATGCTAGATGGTTATTTCTAAATATCACCTTTGCACTCCTCAAGGCTCTCCCCCATGTCAAACATTGGTGGGAAACTTACTGGGAGAAAATTTCCACATGGGAATCTGGAATATATGGGGTCGAGCCCACTTGGGAATTTTTTGTGGATGTGGTCAAAGAACAATACTACCTTGTTGATAACTATGAAGACCAATACATGAGATGGACCACACTGCGGAAAGACTGTAGCTATCACATCTCTTCTCATAGATAAATATGCCACCATTCTAGCGAGTCTTGCACTCTGTATTTTCACAGTCTCTTTACAATTCTTTCATTAATACAATTCAAGTATTGTTGTATTTCTTTGTTTCTTGCAATTTTCATGAGTATTCGATTGTAATATATGTGCTTTCATTTCGTTCCAAAAATAATATGGATCAATGGTATCAGAGCAGGTTGCTCTTGATCATTTTTTAGCGCATGTCCCCGACGAGGTCCAAGTATAGCCAATTGGCTCTCGAGTTTGTCTTTTCTGCGGCATATAACTCTTGCATGCCCAAGAAAACCTCGATGGCGGCAGAAATAAAAAACAACGAAGATGATGTTTCTATTAATCTTTTGCTTGATCAATCTCTCATGCGATAGAGGGACAAAATGATGGAGAATTTCACACACATCCTTCAACACCTGTCGATAGCAACAGGTGCATATTCATCAAATGACCATTTTGGAGGAACCTCTCTCTTCAAGGTACAAGTTAATTTTGATATTCCCATATTTGAAGGTCAGATAGATGTGAATGCCCTAGCAAAATGGTTAAATCTATTAGAAGGTTATTTCTCTATTCAAAAAAAAATTGACAGGGAAAATATCACCTTCGCACTCCTCAAGTATCTACCCCGTGTCAAACATTGGTGGGAAACTTACTGGGAGCAAAGTTCCATAGAGGAATCTGGAATATATGGGTTCGAGCCCACTTGGGATTTTTTTTTGGATGTGGTCAAAGAACAGTACTACCCTATTGATAAATATGAGTACAAGTACATGAAATGGACCACACTACGCCAAGAGAAGAGTTAAACAGTAGTAGAGTTCATAAATACTTTTCATACCTTGTGCACCAAGATCGGTATGAAACAATATGAGTGGCATCTGGTTCTGAAATACCGTGGGGCTCTACATAGGTACATACAAGCTGAAATTGATTTCCTAAACATCTCATCATTTAGAGTTGCCTATCGATATGATGTCAAAATCGAGCAGAAATTTAGGCACTAGAAAAAATGGGAATTCGGGTCTGCAAATATGAAAAAACTAAAGCACGGTAACGAAGAGCTTGACCAACAACCTCTAGACAACCATTCCAAGGCACATGACAAAAAGGGCAAAGTAAAGATGAAGAATGACACTAGGAAGTGGTGTGACTTCCAAAACCTCCCCTGGCACAACACCGATGAATGTCGCTCAAACCAGAAATTGGTAGTCGAGGTCAAAGACACAGAGTTGAACCCTGATTTAGAATCCGATCCAGAAAATATTGAAAATAGATGGATCCTCGACGCAGACCCCACTGCTATTCTCACGACCAAAAAAATTCAGCTAGAAGAACCAGTAGATCCTAAAGAGGGGGAGTGCCTCTTCCATTCACAGATGTGGGTGAAGGGGACCCCATTGCATTTAATTATTAATAATGACAGCCTGAACAACCTCATCTCAGCTAGGGTTGTCAAACAGTTGGGGTTGTTGACAACACCACACCTGCTACCATACAACATCAGGTGGCTTCACTAGGGACTAGATCTTTGCATCAACCAACAGTGTCGCATGTCCTATGGAATCCATCCATTCAAGGATGAGGTAGTATGTTATATTTCCCCAACTGATGTATGTGATGTTTTTTGGGGCCAACCATATATGTGGAAACATCACTTTTTATATGAGTCTAAACATTGTAGTGTCATTATTACTCTGGGAGGTCATCTCTACAGGATACCATACGTAGTTTCGACTACTGCTCCACCAAAACAACACCGCAATGTAATCTCTCATACTGCAAAATTCATCCTCTTCACAGTCTGTTCAAAGGATGCACATAATACCACTACAACCACTGCATAAAAACCATATTGTTGAAGAGATGGAAGATATTATTTATTCACCTACAATCGTACCTACATAATGCCCCATCCAACCTAGAGACAACAAGTTGGTGGAACAAATTCAACCCCTCCAAGAACAGGTTGGTGACAGTATTCCACAAGCCAAGAAGCACAACTTCTCCAACAAGGCACACATCTCACCAAGTGTCAGATTCAGAAACATCTTTTCCCTATTCCCTGGGCACTCAATGCAATGGAGACCATTATTTCCTAAGGTGGGAGAATTGATCCAGGTGGATATTACTGGCCACCCACCTGTTCCAACTGACTCCTCTTTTTAGTTTTTAGTGCAATAGGTTCTTCTGTACTTCTTTGTAATTGTGGGTTCTAAAATTTCGAGGCTATCTAAAGCCCTACACATATTCCAGGTGGATACTGGTGGAATCCCACCTAATCCAACCAGTTTATTTTGTATGTTTTCATGTCAGCACATCTTGTTGTACTTCTAGGGCCATTTTGGGGCACTAAACAATGTTTTTTTGGATCTCCACAGTCAAATTATAGACGGATTCAGAGTTTGACGGTGTAATGTGTATTTCTCAAAAATAAATTTCTAATAGGATATCACGTACCTAAAATGGATATCGTATGAAAACGTTATGACCCTGAAAAGTTAATATACTAACTTACCCAAATGGGGCCCACATGACTTTTGGCGTTTCATCTCCTAGGGTTAGGTTTTTGGATGTCTAGGGTTTTGGAATTCATGTTTATCGTAAAAAGGCTTTCAGAGCATCATTGTAATGATGTTCTTTTGAATGAGCCTAGTCGTCACATCTCTTCTCAGAGATAAATCTTCCACCGTTCTAGCGAGTCTTGCACTCTGTATTTTTACAGTCTCTTTACAATTCTTTCATTAATAGAAATCAAGTATTGGTTTATTTCTCTGTTTTTGGCAATTTTCATGAGTATTTCATTGTAATATCTCTGCTTTATTTTTGTTCCAAAAATAATCCGTATCAAAATTTCAAAATCAATTATTAAATATTGGACACGTGGCATTCTGTACAAGTTCTCTCTCCAAAAAAGGCCAAAAATCAAAAAGGTTTGGGAAATGTACCATATCTTTCATTTGGCACATTAAATTTTGGTCAGACTTGAGGCATTGCAGAGAATACATGTCATAGTACTACATGTCGAAATTTCAAACTCAAAAGGGCATAAATTTCATAAATATATTAGAAGAAATTTTTTCCAAAGGATAGACTCCAAAATAGGGTTTCAAAGGTATGTTGACTTAAAAATATCATAACTTTTGATTGGGATGTCTGATTAAGGTGATTCAAAATCTATTGGAAAGAGAAAAAATATAAGATTATATTGGAAAAATTATTATAACTATTTGAGATCATCATCCTTAATATATGAAGGTTGTAAGTTGAGGGTTTGGGTTAGACCTCAATTAAAAATCAATGAGAATACCTAAATTTACAAGAGATGAAGATAAAGACGAAATCAATCTTATGGAATGGTCAGGATTGGTAAAAGAATATGATAGGAATCCTTTAATAGTAAGAAGTTGATTTTTAAGTGAATATTAGGAGTGGTGGATGAGTATTGATTTTGATACTATATGGAACATCACACGGGAAGAATTTGAAGAACTATTCTCAAATAAATAGATTAGAGATACGAAAATGGAAGCAGTGTATAAAATTCAAGAGGAGTTAAAAGTAGAAAAAGAAGAGATCAAGAATAAGAGTGATGAGTTATCTAAGATACGAGACCTTAATGAAGCACTTGTTAAAGAAGTTAAAAAATTAAAACAAGGAAAGAGGGAAAAGGACGATTCAAGGGAAGATTTGAAAAAGAAAGATGAAGAGGTATGTAGATCATGAAAACATAATAAAAAACTATTGGATGAGGTTAAAATATTGAAATAAGAAAAGAAAATTTATGAAAATCAAGAAGAAACGAGGATCTAGGATGAGAATCTAACAAAATACTTGAAGAGGAAATTTGTAAGAAGGTTGAGGAATAATAAAATCAGAAATGCAATCCATAATTGAAGAAGGATGTCACAATTTGATAAATAGGTTGACATTGCAGCTTCAAAAGGAGAAAGAAAAAGTATTCAAGAAGGTCACCAGAAGATACTTGAAGAAGTTGAACTCCATATAGAGGATTTACATGATAAATATGATGGTATTATATCCAAGGCTACAGTAATCAAAGACTAAGCAAATATGATAGAGGATGCCATTGTCTCTAAAAAGAAGATAGATGAAATGGATGTGTATAATGATGGGAAACCATCAAATGTGAAACCATATCAATACTCTGATTACCAATAAATGTTTCAAGGGAGACAAGAAGGTCCATATCAACATTATCAAGGAAGAATATGGATTACTTGTCAATATGCATGGAACAAGGCATCACAAAACCACTCTTCAATAAGCTATTATCATATACCAACAACCACTACAATTTGGAGAACTCACAACGAAAATACATGGGATCAAATGAAAGAAAACTACGCAACAACTAGCCGCCAAGGATTAAGACTGAAAATAATCAGTTTTAGACGGATGGATCATCATCAATGGAATGAAGAAAGTGGGAACATAAGAAAATCAAATTACTTGGTTTCATCACATGTGAAGCCTTTAATTGTGAATCTTTGAGGACAAATATTTTTGAATGAGGGTACTATGTTATGACCCAACGGGGGGATATATGGGATTAAATGTGTATGATATGACCCTAAGGGGGACATACATGGGGTTACATGTACATGTAATATGTAAATGTATATGTTATAGGGTCATTCTAATAGGGGGCTTTGTGTGTAGTGTGTGAATAGGTATATATAGAGATCATGTATTCATTATTGAGGATTATGTGAATTGTGATTTTTGAATGTATTTGGGTATTTAGAGAAGGTTATTGTATCCTTTAAGGAGTTATTGTGTAGCTCATATCTCTTATATATATTGGCGTTGCAATCCATGATCACATTGGTGTACATGGTGTGTACTTCTGATTTATTCTGATATCTTAAGCATTTGGTACATAACAGAGTCTAATGCTTGTTTCTCTAGGCATTCTATGTAGAGGTTTGCAACCATAGGTGAGAAAGAACATCCCATGGAAACTCCTTATGTTTTCTCATAAGAACTTCCCCATAAATTGAAATAGGTTGACTTCAGACATACCCTTACCAACAAATATGTCTCCTTTTTAGTGAGTTCCTTTATGAACTTGGTGGCTTTGTCAATTGGAATTTTGGTATACAATGAAACGATGTCAAAGCTAACCATGATATCATATTTTTACATCTTAATTTGTTTGAGATCATTAACCCAATGGGTTGAATCTTTAACAAAGGATTCCATTTGGCTAGCCAAGTGCTTGAGTTTTTTTCCCAGATATTTCACCAAAGAGTATGTAAGGGAACCAATTGTGTTCACAATTGGATAGAGGGGGATCTTCTCCTTATGGATTTTTGGTAATCCATAGATTCTGAGGGCCATGCAATTCATTGGGGTGAGTTAATTTTTTGTTTCATAATCTAGTGAGGATTATTTAATAACCCTGGATATCTCCTTCATAATATTATTACTTGGATCCCCATTTAGTTTCTTATAACAACCAATGTTTTTCAAATGATCAAGCATCTTGTTGTCATAGTCTATAGTGTTCATTATAAATATGACATTTCCTTTATTTTCTCTAAGGATTTTAATGTTCTTGTTTTTTCTCAATTCTCTCAAAGTTGTGCTATCTTCTTTGATAATGTTATTCTTTGGTAATTTAGCTAGAGCACATTCTTGTCTAATGGTTTATTCCATATTAATGGGGATATATTTGATGGAATTTTCAATATTGAAAACTATATCTTTCACTGGAATTTTTTCTGGAACAATGGAAAATTTTAGACCATATTCAATACTTTTTGGGCATCAACCTAGTGGGTTGAATATTTAACCAAGGAATCTATTTGGCCATCCAAGTTCTTTAGTTTTTTGCTAGATATTTTTCCAAAGCGTATGTAGGGGAACCAACTGTGTTCACAATTCGATGGAGGGGGATATTATCCTTATGGATTTTAGGTAATCCATAGATTCTTAGGAGCATGCAATTCCTCGAGGTGAGCTTGTTTTTTTTTTCATTGTCTAATGAGGATTCTTCAATGGCCCATTGACCTCCTTCATAATCTTATTACTTGTATCCCCATTTAGTTTTTTATAACGACCAATGTTTGTCAAATGATCAAGCATCTTATTGTCATAATATGTATTGTTCATTATGTTCATTATAACTGCAACATTTCCTTTGTCTTCTCGAATGATTTTAATGTTCTTGTTTTTTCTCAATTCTCTCAGAGCTACAGTCTCTTCTTTGCTAGTATTCTTATTTGGTAATTTATCTCTTCCAATGGTGATAATGTTAGGTTAAAATTGACTCAGTTAAAGGGTCAAAGACATCGAGTTGAACCCTGATTTAGAATCCAATCTAGAAAATATTGAAAATAGACAGATCATTGATGTAGACCCCACTGCTACTGTTGTGACCACAACAATTCAGCTAGAAGAACCAGTAGATCCTAAAGAGGGGGAGATCCTCTTCCATTCATAGATGTGGGTTAAAGGGACCCCATTTCATTTCATTTTTGATAACTACATCCAGAAGAACCTCATATCAGCTAAGGTCATCAAACAGTTGGGGTTGATGACAACACCACACCCGCAACCATATAACATAGGGTGGCTTCACTAGGGACACAATCTTCACGTCAGCCAACAGTGTCGCATGTCCTATGGCACCATCCCTTCAAGGATGAGGTAGTGTGTGATATTAACCTTATTGATGTCTGTGATGTTGTTTTGGGCCAACCATATATGTGGAAACTTCATGTTGTCTATGAGTCTAGACCTCATAGTGTCATTATTACTTTGGGAGGTCAAATATACAAGATACCAAAGGTAGTTCTGACTACTGCTCAACCAAAATATCACCGCAAGGTAATATCTCATACTGCAAACTTCATCCTCTTCACAATTTGTTCAAAGGATGCACATAAGACCACTACAACCACTCCAGCCTCAATACCTTCTATCCAACAAACACAGATTGTCGAAGAGACAAAAGATATTGTTTCTTCACCTACAATGGTTCCTACACAATGCCCCATCCAACCCAGAGACAACAGAATGGTGGAACATATTCATTCCCTCCAGCAACAGGTTAGTGACAGTCTTCCACAAGCCAAGAAGCACAAATTCCCCAACAAGGCACACAACTCACCAAGTGTCAGATTCAGAAACGGTTTTTCCCTCTTCTCTGGGAACTCAATGCAATGGATACCATTTCTTCCTAAGGGGGGAAGATTCATCCAGGTGGATATGGGTGTCCACCCACTTGTTCCAATTGGCTCCTCTTTTCATTTTTTAGTGCAGCACGTTCTTCTGTACTTATTTTTCATTGTGGGTTCTACACTTTTGGGGTTTTCTGAAGCCCTACACATATTCTAGGTGGATATTGGTGGCCTCCCACCTAATCCCACTAGCTTATTTTGTATGGTTTCATGTCACAACATATTTTTGTACTTCTAGGTCCGTTTTGGGGCAATAAACAATGTTTTTTTGTCTCACCACAATCAACCTATAGACATAGTCAGATTTTGACAATGTAATGTGCATTTCGCGAAAATACCTTTCCAACAGACTATCACGTGCCTAAAAAGGACATTGTATGAAAACGTTATGACACTAGGAAGTTAATGGACTAACTTACCCAAATGGGGCCCACATGACTTTTGGTGTTTTATCTCATAGGGTTAGGTTTCTGGATGGCTAGGGTTTTGGCATTCATGTTTATCATTAAAGGACCTTCAAAGCCTCATTTTAATGATCCTCTTG
The DNA here is from genome assembly GCA_010110895.2 of Picea sitchensis. Lineage (NCBI taxonomy): Eukaryota > Viridiplantae > Streptophyta > Pinopsida > Pinales > Pinaceae > Picea > Picea sitchensis. Next base: position 201,518 of record SNQJ01S0010159.1, read on the forward strand.
CGAATGAACATATCCATCACATCTCTTCTCAGAGATAAATCTACCACCATTCTAGCGAATCGTGCACTTTGTATTTTTACAATCTCCTTACAATTATTTCATTAATAGAAATCAAGTATTGATGTATTTCTCTGTTTCTGGAAATTTTCATGAGTATTTCATTGTAATATCTCTCCTTTCATTTCGTTCAAAAAACAATCTGGATCAGTGGTATCAAAGCAGGCTGCTCTTAATCCTTTTTTAGCGCATGTCCCCGACAAGGTCTGAGTATAGCCAGTTAGGTCTCGAGTTTGTCTCTCTTGAGGAAAATCACTCTCGCACACCCAAGAAACCCTCGATGGTGGCACAAAAGACAAATAGTGGACCAGAAGATTATATTAACATGTTGCTTGAGCAAGCTCTCGTGTGACAGAAGGACGAAATGATGGAGAATTTCACACACATCCTTCAACACCCATCGATAGTAATAGGTGCAGCTTCATCAAGTGACCATTTTGGAGGAACCTCTCCCTTCAAGATACAATTTAATTTTGATATTCCCATATTTGAAGGTCGGATATATGTAGATGCCCAAGAAAAATGATTAAATATATTAGAAGGTTATTTCTTTGTTCAAAAAAATTTCGATAGGGAAAAGATCACCTTCGCACTCCTCAAGGCTCTCCCCCATGTCAAACATTGGTGGGAATATTATTGGGAGAAAAGTTCCATAGAGGAATTTGGAATTTATGGGGCCAAGCCCACTTGGTATTTTTTGTGGATGCGGTCAAAAAGCAATACTACCATGTTGATAACTATGAAGACCAGTACATGAGATGGACCACACTGTAGCAAGAGAAGCCAAACAGTACCAGAGTTCACAAATACTTTCCATACCGTGTGCACCAAGTTGGGTATCAAATAATTCAAGCGACATATGGTTCTAAAATATCATGGGGATCTCCATAGGTACATCCAAATCAAAATGGATTTCCTAAACATCTCATCATTGGGAGTTTCCTATCGATATGCTGTCAAAATCTAGAAGAAATTTAGGCACCAGAACAAATGGGAATTCGAGTCTGAAAAATGGCAAAAAATGAAGCACGACAAAGACGGCCCAACCAATAGCCTATATACAACCAATCCAAGACACACGACAAAAAGGGTAAAGTAAAGACAAAGAATGACACTGGGAAGTGGTGTGGCTTCCACAAAATCCTCTGGCACAACACCGATGAATCTCACTCGAAACATTCATTGGTGGTAGAGTTCAAAGACATGGAGCTGAACCCTGATTCAAAATCTGATCCAGAAAATATTGAAAACAGCAGACCCCACTGTTATTGTCATGACCACAACAATTCAGCTAGAAGAACCAGTAGATCCTAAAGAGGAGGAGCACCTCTTCCATTCACGGATGTGGGTGAAGGGGACCCCATTACATTTCATTGTTGATAATGAAAACCAGAAGAACCTCCTCTCAGCTAAGGTTGTCAAATAGTTGGGGTTTTCGACAACACCACACCCACAACCATACAGCATCGGGTGGCTTCAGCAAGGATGAATCTTTGTTTCAACCAACACTGTCACTTGTCCTATGGAATCCATCCCTTCAAGGATGAGGCAGTGTGTGATATTTCTCTTCTTGATGTTTGTGATGTTGTTTTGGGAAAACCATATATGTGGAAATTGTTAGAATATAATGGATGTGCTCATTTAACCATAGACAATATCACTATTGTCACCGAACCATAGGTTGAAGCCACCCCCAAGCACCTTAACCTTGACAGAGAATCATTCTGGAAGAAAACCCTAAACTAGATAGATAAACAAAGGTGGTGCACCTTTCTCCAAGGATAACGCACCAAGAAAGAGTAACAAGAGATGATCAGAGAGTCCAAACCATAACCAAGGCAGAGTCCAAGCCAAAACCAGAATCTACTAGTTGCAACAGCTACAACAACAACTCTCCTCCAAACTTGTGTAAAAACTACTCAACTGTAGTGCACACAAGTGTTGCTTCTGCGGTTATGAGAATCTTGGCTAGAATGAAGACTAGCCTCTTGTATTTATAGTATTTCTGGAAGACTTCCTAGACTGACTTCTCATTCTGGATACTAATTCTTTAGTATATAACATTTCCTTTAGCCGGCTTCTTCTCTTGGAGGACAATAACCTAACACAAGTCATTCTCTTGATCCGACTTGTCTTCTAGGGATATTCAGGGTTTCTTATTGCTTTCTAGAATATTTTATTCTAGTCAGGTTTACACGTGGAGGTCAATACCTCCCGTAGCTACCATAATATCAACACTCCCTCCTAACTAGGGAGGTATTGAAGGTAATCGTCTTGAGCACAAGCATACCATTCACCCGGTAGCATCAACATAGTCGTATAGACTATCTCATAATTAGATCATGAGCACCATCATCATTATCAGTGTCATCAACTACATCATCTCTCAAAACCATACTCCATATGAGTAATCTGAAATGATGTTGGATAAGTCACTCACTCCATAGAGTGACACGGGAAGCATTCTTCTAATCCAGACATATGTCCTAGAAGAATAAATTTCCTGGACCATTCTACGTTTGGGGAATCTTTGTCCATTGATCATCCATCTAGATAATGATCATTTCCAACACTATTGATAGTCTTCAAGGCAATCGAAACAATGTTATTCAATAGAACACAACTATTTCTATCCATAGTAGTACACAACTACAATCTAACGGTACATTGCTACACCAAGTAGCACACAAATACTTGATCAGTGAAATATAGTCACAATCAGTGGAACAAATCCACCATAGTAGTATACATCTATTGTTCAGAGACATACAGTCTCCATAACAATCATCTGATATCAACCTGCACACAAAAAATTGTTATGATATAAACTGAATCATCTGGGCCATTATTCCACTCACATCTGTGAGATATGGAAGAGAATCTTCCCTTAGAAGGTAAAACATCAATGATGATCTATCTGGACTATTCTTCTCAAGCAAGGAATAATAATTGTTCTGATTTATGAGCCTGTACCATTCACCTATCTGGGCCATTCCTCTAGAACTAAACAAAGTGAAACCTGGAGAGAATGAGTCTGCCCTAGGGAATGGTTGTCCCTGATTGTTGAACCTGGACCATTCACCTATTTGGTCCATTCCTCTGGCACTAAACAAAGTGCAACCTAGAGAGAATGAATCTGCCCTAGGGAATGATTGTCTGAACCATTTCCTAAGGAAATGATTGTCTTGCACCAACCTCCAAAACGAACCATTCTTCGAAACTGCTCACAACTGTGAGCTTTGAAAGAATGACTATCTGGTGAGGCAATCCAATCTTCTTGACCACTACTAAGAGTGACCGTCAAAAAGAGATATTGTCCTGGACCATTCCCCCACACTGGCCACAAGGGGAATCGTTGTCTATGGTACATCAGAAATCCATCGAACCATTTTCATTACAAAAATGATCGTTTGATTTGGACCATTTTTCAAACTGGAAAATTCTTGTCCGACAGAAATCTCAAACCATTTTCCAAACTGGAAAGGAGATGCTCATCCTGGACCATTTTTCGAGCTAAAAAATGATTTTCCATAAATCAATAACACATCAGTGCTCCCTCCCAACCTGGGATTCATCTCTTCCTTTTTCAATAAGAAATCCGTCTCCACGAGCTCCAACTTTAGTACACAAACTCTTTCATCTTGGACAGAGGCCTTACCAAAATATCTGCTTATCTGCTCATATGTGGAGATATATATATTGGAGAACCACTTCTCTTTTCTGGACTTCATCACAGAGAATGTAATTCTTGATCTCAATGTACTTCGGTCTTTATGGAACACTGGTTTTCTCTAAAGGCTTAATATAGCTATGATCAATATAGTATATCATTGTTGGATTCATCTTTGTTTCTTGCTAGCTCATAACATCGTGGTAAGGGTCAAACTGGAACATATCCAAGTGGCACTTCTTCTATCATCATGAGAGTTTGTCATGGATTAGCAATCCATCATCCTGGACTTTTGAGTAACCATTCTGATACTATATCTTTGTTATAGAATTTTTTTCCATCACGCTTCTAATGTGCATTGGAGGCTCTGCACCAAGTTGTTTGAATCCATACAAGATCTTCTTCCATCTGCATACAAGAGTCTCTTTCTATTATACCTCAAAACCTTGAGGTTACTTTCCATACGCTTCTTTGTTCAATTATTCAGGAGAACAATCTTTGTATTCATCTAATGTAAACTCCAAACCATGGATATTGTGGACAATATAATGGCTCATGTAGAGGTATATTTGTTTTACTAGAACAAGAAATCATCATAGTCTTCTCCCTCCATCTGGGATAACCTCTAGTTTTGGATCTCACAATGATTTCATTCATAAGTCTTCCATACATTGTTTTTCATCAGTTCCTCTGCTTGATTTCTTTTAGTGAGTTTAGATTAGGCTGGTAGTCTTGTGATTCTCAATACAATGATTGGTTGTTCTGGATTTTCCTTCTCTTTTGGAATCTTCATGTTCTTCCTCATGTTTCTCTTTATCTCTTGGGTCCATGGATTTTTCTATAGATTCCATGCCCTGAAGATTCCAACTTCTTTCTTTCATCATAGGATCATGGATGTGGATGGACAACCAAGGATACTTTAAGGCTTATTTTAGAAGAAGACTTCTTCTAAATTTACTTTGAACACGTGTTGCTTTTCATGGTTGCTACCATGGATAGATACTTCATCATTTTCAATGGATCATATTATTTAGGATTAGCTCCCTCCTAGTCCTTGATTCATGCATGAATGTATACTCTTCTTTTGGAAATATATAATCGGCTCCCTCCATCTAGGAGAGTCCACACTTTCGTCTGCATCCTTATTTCCTTCTGCAAAGAGTCACAAATATTTTTCTATTTTCCTCTTGATTGTTGACTTCTCTCTGTCTTTACTTCTTCTAGGTTTCTTCAAGATTGATTATGATTTTGTCTTATCTTGCAGTTGTTACGTATGCAATAACTTCCACATGAATTGTTACCAGGGTTTGTTGATGTACTTCATCCTTTCATGTGTATTTCCAGACTTGTAGTCATTGTGATAGAAATCATTATCTTGTTCTTCTTCCATAGGTATAGTTTCTCTTTGAACATATCATCTTCTAAGAAATAGAAATGAAAGATATGTATAGAAAGCATGGTATATACAAGAACTATGAAGAGTATTGTTACATTGTCTTAGAAGAAGAGGTATGTTTTGTCCTGCTTGGCTTTCTTTGAGGGTTCCCTCTCTTCGAAAACTGACGTTTCATGTGTTTCCTTCCTTTTATTTAACTCGAGACAATGATTCTTGTAGTGACCATACTTTTGACAATTGAAGCGTTGCATTCTTGACATATCTTTCTCTTGATTTGGTTTCTTCCTGGAGCCAAACTTCTTTTTATTCCTGAAATTATTCAACTTTGTTGTGAAGGCTTGATCATCGTATTTATTTTGGGGTTTCTCTTTTTCACTAATCCTTGATTATTCTTGTGCACAGAAAGTCCAAAGTTCTTCAAATGTAGGATAATCCTTCCTTGTGTTCATGCTTGCGGAAAATGCATCCCATGTCTTGGGAAGACCATTGAGTATTATATTTACCAGTTCCTTCTCTGAGATGATCTCTTCAATAGCTCATAGTTGATCTCTTAACTGAGAGATCATCACAAAGTATGGCGTTATGCTATCATCATCATTCATCTTCATTTCATGTAGCTCATTCTACAGACTCATTACTTGTCCAATGTTTCTGACTGAGAAGAGATTAGTTAGGGCATTATAGATTACTCATGGAATTGATGTCATTGTCTTTGAACTTCTCCATAACTGCAATGTTCTGCAATTCCTTCTCTTTTCCTTCTTCAAACTCTGGTTCCACAATATTTCCATTCATGATATCCAGCACTTTGTTCTTGGAAAGGATGAGATCAATCCTTTTCTTCCATGCTCTGAAGTTAGAAGCCCCTTCTAACTTATTTTCTAACTTCATAGAGTAATTCATGGCTTCTTTGACTTTGTCAACCCTAGATTTGACCAAAAACTAAAACTTGATGTCTTAGCTTGCTGAGAGTACCCCTTCACTTAAGGTGCCTCAATGAGAGGGTTAGGGTTTTGTTGTTGCAGCAAAATTGGCTGCAACTGCAACTGAAACTGAGCAAATCCTCCCAATCTGTATTCTAGCGGTTAGACTGTCTGAAGATAGTGTGGGCCCATAACCTGTTAGAATATAATGGAAGTGCTCGTTTAACCATAGACAATATCACTATTGTCTCCCAACCATAGGCCGAAGCCACCCTCGAGCACCTTAACCTTGACAGAGAATCATTATGGAAGAAAACCCTAGACTTGATAGCCCAACAAAGGTGGCACACCTTTATCCAAGGATATCACACCAAGAAAGAGTAACAAGAGCTGATCAGAGATTCCAAACCATAACCAAGAGAGAGTCCGAGACAAAACTGAAATTTGCTAGTTGCAACAGCTGCAACAGTAGCTCTCCAAACTTATGCACAAAATGCCCAACTGCAGTGCGCACAAGTGTTGCTTCTGCAGTTCTAAGAATCATGGCCAGAATTAAGACTAGCCTCATGTATTTATACTATTTCTGGAAGACTGCCTGGGCCATCTTCTCATTCTAGGTACTAATTATTTAGAATATAACATTTCCTTTAGCTGACTTCTTCTCTTGGAGGCTAATAACCTAATACAAGTCATTCTCTTGAGCCAAATTGTCTTCTAGGGTTATTAACTAATTAATTAGGGTTTCTTCTTGCTTCTTGGAATATTCTATTCTCGTCAGGTTTACACGTGGAGGTAAATACCTCCCGCCGCTACCATAATATCAACATAAACGTCATGTTTTCTATGAGTCTATACCCCATAATTTCATTATTACTCTAGGAGTTCATCTCTATAGGATACTAGAGGTAGTTCTGACTACTTCTCCACCAAAACAGCATCACAAGGTAATATCTCATACCACAAAATTGATCTTCTTCATAGTCTCTTCAAAGGATGCATAGAAGACCACTACAACCATTGTAGCCTCAAAACCTTCCATCCAACAAAAATAGATTGTCGAAAAGACAGAAGATATTGTTTCTTCACCTAAAATGGTGTCTACACGATGCCCCATCCAACCTAGAGACAATAGGTTGGTGGAACAGATTCAACCCCTCCAACAAATGGGTTGGTGGTAGTCTTCCACAAGCCAAGAAGCACAACTTCTCCAACAAGGCACACAACTCACCAAGCGTCAGATTCAGAAACTGATTTTCCCTCTTCCCTAGTCACTCAACATAATGCAAACCATTTCTTCCTAAGGGGGAGGATTGATTTAGGTGGATATTGGTGGCCACCCACCTGTTCCAACTGGCTCCTCTTTTTAGTTTTTAGTGCAACACGTTCTTCTGTAATTCTTTGTAATTGTGGATTCTACACTTTTGGGGTTGTTTGAAGACCTACACATCTTCCAGGTGGATACTGGTGGCCTCCCACCTAATCCAACTAGATTATTTTGTATGTTTTCATGTCTACACATCTTGATGTACTTCTAGGGTCGTTCTAGGGCACTAAACAGTTTTGTTTTTATTTGGCATAGTCAAACTGTAGACAAAGTCATATTTTGAAGGCGTAATGTGTAGTTATCGAAAATACCTTTGTAATGGGCTATCTCGCGCCTAAAATAGAGATCATATGAAAAAGTTATGACCCTAGGAAGTTAATGGACTAACTTACCCAAACGGGTGCACATGACTTTTGGCGTTTCATCTCCTAGGGTTAGGTTTTTGGATGCCCAGGGTTTTGGAATTCATGTTTATCATAACAAGGCATTCAGAGCCTCATTGTAATGATATTCTTGTGAATGAGTGTAGTCGTCACATCTCTTCTCAGAGATAAAGATGCCACCATTCTAGAGAGTCTTGCACTCTGTATTTTTACAGTCTCTTTACAATTATTTCATTAATAGAAATCAAGTATTGTTGTATTTCGTTGTTTCTGTCAATTTTCATGAATATTTCATTGTAATATCCCAACTTTCATTTCGTTCCAAAAATAATCCGAATCAGTGGTATCAGAGCAGGCTTCTCTTGATCATTTTTTAGCACATGTCCCTGATGAGGTCCAAGTATAGCTAGTTGGGTCTCGACTTTGTCATTCTTGCACACCCAAGAAACCCTCGATGGTGGTAGAAAAGAAAAATGGTAGAGTAGAAGATTCTATTAACCTGTTGCTTGAGCAAGCTCATGCATGACATAGGGACGAAATCATGGAGAATTTCGCACACATCCTTCAATGCATGTTGATAGAAATAGGTGCATCTTCATCAAGCGACCATTTTGGAGGAATCTCCCCCTTCAAGGTACAAGTTAATTTTTATATTCCCATATTTGAAGGTCAGAGAGATGCAAATTCCCTAGAAAAATGGTTAAATCTATTAGAAGGTTATTTCTCTGTTCAAAAAAATTTCGATAGGGAAAAGATCACCTTCACACTCCTCAAAGCTCTCCCCAATGTCAAACATTGGTTCGAAACTTAGTGGGAGAAAATTTCCACAAAGGTATCTGGAATATATGGGGCCAAACCCACTTGGGATTTTTTTGTGGATGCGGTCAAATAACAATACTACCTTGTTGATAACTATGAAGACCAGAACATGAAATCAACCACACTGGGGAAAGAGAAGAGCCAAACAATACCGAAGTTCACAAATACTTTCCATACCTTGCACACCAAGATGGGTATCAAAGACTCCAAGCGGCATTTTGTTCTAAAATATTGTGGGGCTCTCCATAGGTACATCCAAACTGAAATGGATTTCCTAAACATCTCATCATTGGGAGCTTCCTATCCATATGTTGTCAAAATCGAGCAGAAATTTAGGCACTAGAACAAATGAGAATTTGGGTCTGAAAATATGCAACAACCAAAGCACGGTAAAGATGTCCCTAACCAAAAACCTATAGACAACCAATCCAAGACATAGGAGAAAAAGGGTAAAGTAAAGATGAAGAATGACACTAGGAAGTGTTGTGACTTCCACAAAATCCTCTAGCAATACATCGATTAATAACACTTGAAATATTCGTTGATGGTCGAGGTTAAATAGATAGAGTCGAACGTTGATTCAGAATACGATCCATAAAATATGGAAATAGAGAGATCATCGACACATACCCCACTTCTACTGTCATGACCAAAACAATTCATCTAGAAGAACCAGTAGATCCTGAAGAGCGGGGGCACCTATTCCATTCACATACGTGGGTGAAGGGGACCCCATTGCATTTCATTGTTGATAGCGACAATGAGAAGAACCTCATCTCAACTAAGGTCGTCAAATAGTTGGGGTTATAGATAACACCACACCCGTATCCATACAACATTGGTTGGGTTCAACAGGGACGAGATCTTCGCGTCTGCCAGCAGTGTTTCTTGTTCTATGGCATCCATCCCTTCAAGGATGAGGTACTGTGTGATATTTCCCCTCTTGATGTATGTGATGTTGTTTTGGGCCAACCATTTATGAGGAAACGCCATGTTTTCTATGAGTCTAGACCCCGTAGTGTCATTATTACTCTGGGAGGTCAACTCTATAGGATACCAGAGGTAGTTCTGACTACTGCTCCACCAAAACAACACTGCAAGGTAATATCTCATACTACAAAACTCATCATCTTCACAGTCTGTTCAAAGGATGCACAAAATACCACTACAAACACTGCAGTCTCAACACCTTCTATCCAGCAAAAAGAGATTGTCGAAGAGACAAAAGATATTGTTTATTCACCTACAATGGTGCCTACACAAAGCCCCATCCAACCCAGAGACAATAGGTTGGTGGAACAGATTCAACCCCTCCAGCAACAAGTTGGTGACAGTCTTCCACAAGCCAAGAAGCACAAATTCTCCAACAAGGCACACAACTCACCAAGCGTCATATTCAGAAAATGCTTTTCCCTCTTCCCTAGGAAATCAACGTAATGGAGATCATTGCTTCCTAAGGGGGGATTATTGATCCAAGTGGATATCGGTGGCCACCCACCTGTTCCAACTGGCCCCTCTTTTCATTTTTTTGAGCAACATGTTTTTTTGTACTTATTTGTAATTGTGGGTTTTACACTTCTAACGTTGTCTGAATCCCTACACATCTTCCGGTTGGATACCAATGGCCTCCCACCTATTCCAATTGGAGTATTTTATATGTTTTCAAGTCAACACATTTTGTTGTACCTCTAGGGCCGTTTTGGGGCACTAAACTCTGTTTTTTGGATCGCCACAGTCAAATTGTAGACATAGTGAGTGTTTGACTATGTAATGCGTAGTTATAGAAAATACCTTTCCAACGGGCTATCATGAGCCTAAAATGGAGATCATATGCAAATGTTACGACTTGGAGAAGTTAATGGACTAACTTACCCAAACAAAGCCCGCATGACTTTTGGTGTTTCATCTCCTAGGGTTAGGTTTTTGGATGTCTAGGGTTTTGGCATTCATGTTTATCATAAAACCTCCTTCATAGCCTCATTGTAATGATCTTCTTATGAGTAAATGAATTCGTCACATCTTTTCTCAGAGATAAATCTACCACCATTCTAGTGAGTCTTGCACTATGTATTTGTACAATATTTACAATTATTTCATTAATAGAAATCGAGTATTGTTGTATTTTCTTGTTTCTGGAAATTTTCATGAGTATTTCATTGTAATATCCCTTCTTTCATTTCATTCCAAAAATGATATGGATCAGTGTTATCAGAGTAGGTTGCTCTTGAGCATTTTTTAGCGCATGTCCCTGACGAGGTCCGAGTATAGCCAGTTGGGTCACGAGTTTATATCTCTTGAGGAAAATAACTCTCGCATGCCCAAGAAACCCTCGATGGTAGTAGAAAAGAAAAATAATGGAGCATAAGATTCTATTAACCTTTTTCTTGAGCAAGCTCTCGCGCGACAGAGGGACGAAATGATGGAGAATTTCACACACATTCTTCAACGATTGTCAATAGCAACAAGCACATCTTCATCAAGCGACCATTTTGGAGGAACCAATCCCTTCAATCTATAAGTTAATTTTGATATTCCCACATTTGAAGGTCAGATAGATGTGGATGCCCTAGAAAAATGGTTAAATCTATTAGAAGGTTATTTCTCTATTCAAAAGTTTTTTGACGGGGAAAATATCACCTTCGCACTCCTCAAGGATCTCCCCCATGTCAAATATTGGTGGGAAACTTATTGGGAAAAAAGTTCCACATAGGAATCTAGAATATATGGGGTCGATACCACTTGGGGTTTTTTTGTGGATGCGGTCAAAAAACAATACTACCTTGTTGCTAACAATGAAGACTAGTACATGAGATTGACCACATTGTGGAAAGAGAAGAGCCAAACAATACCAGAGTTCACAAATACTTTCCATACCTTGCTTACCAAGATGGGTATCAAAGACTCTAAGCAGAATCTAGTTCTGAAATACTGTGGGGCTCTCAATAGGTACATCCAAACCGAAATGGATTTCTGAAACATCTCATCATTGGGAGCTGCCTATTGATATGTTGTTAAAATCGAGCAGAAATTTAGGCACCAGAACAAATGGGAATTCGGGTCCGTAAATATACAACAACCAAAGAACAGTAAAGATGGACCAAACCAACAACCTCTAAACAATGATTCCAGGACACATGAAAAATAGGTTAAAGTAAAGACAAAGAATGACACTTGGAAGTGGTGTGACTTCCACAAAATCCCCTGGCACAACACCGATGAATGTCACTCAAAATAGTCATTGGTGTCTAAGTTCAAAGACATGGAGTCGAAAAATGATTCGGAATACGATCCAAAAAATATTGAAAACAAACAGATCATTGACACATACCCCACTTCTACTGTCATGACCACAACAATTCAAATAGAAGAACCAGTAGATCGTAAAGAGGGGGAGTGCCTCTTCCATTCACAGATGTGGGTGAAGGGGATGTGATGTCCCGTTCCCAAGAGTAGGCTAGCAGGGAGTGACTTAGTAGTCTATATGTTCCTATAGACTATAGTCAGGCACAAACAGGGAATAAGATGGAGAAATAAGGAGGAATTGATGGGTAAACGATGAATTAAGCCAAAATACTTAGGAAAAGTCACTTAAGCCTAAGTCAACGAAGAATTAGAATGAAAAGGTGCTAAAGGGGGACTTAATTAATTAATTAATCACTTTAGGAGGAAAAGAGCCTAGCTTAAGTGAGGTC